>JAQJVL010001973.1:130000-131728 GCA_035578905.1 Stictocephala bisonia | reverse complement strand
CACTTTCTACCGCAATGGTGTTGTAAATAGACACAATTGTAATTATTACAACACCGCCAATCCACACATTCTTGAACAGGGTCAACTCAAATCAAAAGGAATTACTGTTTGGGCAGCTGTCAGTTGTAATGGCGTGCTATCTTACGACATTTCAGACAGTACAAAAACTGGGAATAGATATGCACAGGTTTTAAATGAACAAGTATTGCCTCATTTTACATTTCCAGAAATGGATCAAGCAATCTTCCAACAAGATGGTGCTCCTCCCCAATTTGCAAATCCTGTCAAGCAATTATTAAATGACAACCTTCGTGGCCATTGGATTGGTCGTGGAAGTGATTTTTTAGATTGGCCACCCCGATTCCCAGATTTAACTGTGTGTGATGTCTTACGGTGGGGTTACTTAAAGTAACAAGTTTATACCGTAGCTTCAATAATGATGAGGAAATAAAACAATCAACTGAAGAGGAAAGTCTCCGGATACCGCAGAATGTCTTTGAAAGAGCTTCGATTCATTTTTAAGCGCTGTTATCAGTGTGTCGCTGTGGATGGATTACAGTTCGAATAATTTTGGATTACAGTTCGAACTTTAGAAGGAAGTTTGGCTATGTTCTAATTTTCTAATTTAAATGCCTCATTTATCAAGAATATGACAATAAATAATTTTACAAAACAAAAAACGCTGTTTTTTACTGTTTTTAATTAATGTATAGTTTTTCAAAATGCCACTATTTTGTTTCTACAATTTATAGAGAGCTGTAATTTTAACAGAATATTTTTAAAACTTATATTTAATGAATTGTGTAGAGTTTGAAAATGTTCGGTGGAAAAATGGGCAAATGATATAAAATCAAACGTGTAAACCTCTTCGTGGGACACCCCGTATACATATTTCACTGAAAATAAATCATCTACTGAACACTGGCGTATGATCAAGAAGATGGGGGTGTCCAGGATTAAACCTGATAGTCCCATCTCAGTAAATCTTAATGAGCTTAATAATTACTATATTAATCTCCATGTTGATAACACTGGGGCTTTTGTATTTTCAGATCATCTAAGATCTCAGCTTCCAACTTCTCGTGATTCATATTTTACTTTAACTATGACAAATGAGAATGAGGTCTATAAATCCAATTATGATGATTAAAAGTAATGCGATTGGGGCAGACAACATTTCTATGAAGTTATTAAAAGTTATAATCCCCGCAGTTTTACCTGTTATCACGACAATCCTGAACAAATCACTTGCAACCTCAATATTCCCATCTGCCTGGAAATCAGCGATTGTTCGGCCAATCGCCAAGACGTCCTCTCCATCTTCTCCGTCTGATTATCGACCAATCGGTATCTTACCTGCGCTCTCTAAATGTCTTGAGAGGATTGTTCACCAACAAGTATGTAATTATCTTTCTAGTAATGATCTTCTTAGTAAGTTTCAGTCAGGTTTTCGGAGAAATCACAGTACCACCACTGCACTTCTATATATCACTGAGGATATTCGAAAAGCTATGGACATCAGACAAGTGACATTGCTCAATCTGTTTGATTTTTCTAAAGCGTTTGATTGTGTCTATCATCCACTGCTCAAAGTCAAACTTTCTCATCTTGGTTTCTCGTCTGACAGTATTTCCTGGTTTGAGTCCTATCTGACTGGCAGGCGTCAGCGTGTACATGTGAATAACGAATACTCTAATTGGGGAAGTGTAACCAAAGGTGTTCCTCAGG
>JAQJVL010001973.1:0-125000 GCA_035578905.1 Stictocephala bisonia | reverse complement strand
TTCAAGAATGATTTTAACTACAGGTGTGAAACACCTCTGATACCATACGTCTCAAGTTTTTGTAGTAGTATACTGTGGTCAACGCAATCGAAAGCCTTGGAAAGGTCTAAGAATACACCTAGGGTGTGCTTACGACTTTCAAGGCCCCCTGACAATTTTATCGACAAGGCTCACAACTGCTTCTGTAGTCGATTTACCTTTCCTAAAACCAAACTGATTTTGTGAAAGCACATTGTGTTTTTCAAAAAAAATCATCAACCATGACAGAAAAAGTTTCTCGAAAATTTTACTGAACACGGGTAAAATAGAAATAGGCCTGAAATTATCTATTGAATGGAGATCTCCTTTTTTAAATATTGGTGTTACTTTTGCTGCCTTAAGAGAACATATAGGATTGTGGGTGGCTAGTAGCACTAGACATGTCTGGCAGGGTAGGTGTGTCAGTATTACTATACGCGTCTGAGGGCGAATAAGACTAGATATGCCTGGGAGGGCGGGTGGGTCAGTATCACTGTACATGTCCGGGAGGGCTGATGGGCTAGTAGCACTGTACTTGTAAGAGAGGTCTCTTAACTCAGCTGCGTATTTGACGTCCAGGTATTCCACAATATAGTTACACTACGAAAGGCTAGAGAATCGTCAAGGGAAAAGCTACCGAAGGTGACACCAACCAAAAGAAATAGGTACTCGATCTAAGCAAACCACAGCTCAGGATCTGCTGGCCAGGAAGTTAGAATTCACACAACAATCCGATCCATTATGGTAGGATCAGTGGTCAATATGCATCATGCGGTGAGTCAGCACAGGCGTAGGGAGTGACAGGCGGCGGGAGTTGGTACGGTCGCACAAGGATGGTGCATGTCAAGTGAACCAGTGATACGCGGCGTACCATAGTTGGTACTGCACTGTTCACCATGTCACTTGCACTATCATTGATCACATCGGTGTTGCCACTGTTAAGCATGTAGCCAGGAGTTAATAACAAACAATAGATGTATAAAACGAGCAGTTTTGGAATAGTATTATAAAAAAATTAATACATTAATAAGTGGTTAAATGTAATAAATACGATTACCAACTGAAGAAGTTATTAATTCTTGATCAGTATTACGCCGATCGTCAAGATATGGGCGAAATTGAGGTTCGAATGAGTGTGATGAATGTAAATGTAATTAATAACATTAATTTCATTTTTTTGCTAAAAGCAAAAGAGTGTGGTCATTTTTGTTAACTAAGGTCCACTGTTCCTCAGAAAGAACTATTTATTAATATTTCAATAGCTAGGACAACTTGGGATCTACAACTTTACGTAGAATCCGAACCACGATCTGATTTACAGCTAATTTATAAGCCTGACACTCAGTTATCTTCCCTGCACAACATCTGAACTTTGACTACAATCCGACATGGATACTCCAGACTTCTCAAGTTGAGTCCACGTCGATGGCAACCACTGAGCGGACGCTATGTTGGTATTAGGACTGAGCATAGAAACTAAATAGTTGATAAGAAGTATATGGAAAAACACGGATAGTGAAAAAAAACTCAAACACACGTAAAAAAAAGAAAACAATAAAATATTAAATATATTTCAAAAAAATATGATCAAATATATTAACAATGTAATACTAGATTATTTCAACACGCATGAGTAAAAAATGCCGAATAATTCATTATGTTTTTAATTAATTTTCATAATTTAGAGAATATTAAGTATAAATCGATTGGCTAATAAATTGTCTAAAAGAATTATTGCATATTTTTTGTCTCATAAGGTTATTTTGAACATATGAATAACGTTAAAAATATAAATTAGGAATAAAAATTGAAATATAACGTGAATTAGAATCAATGTTGGCAATACTGTGGAAATGCAGGGGTAAGTGTCTATGCGTCTATCTGCAGGGATAAGTCTATCCGTGTAAAACATGGCCGATTTTATAATTCAGAAGCACATATCCCTGCGCAGGGCTATGTGTCTATGCGTCAACTGCTGCAGGGGTATGTGCTTATACGTGTGTATATATATATATATATATATATATATATATATATATATATATATATATATATATGTATATATATTACTATACACACTGTACTCACTGAAAAATACAATAATGCAAATTAAAAGTTACTTTTATTACACCGAATGGCCTAGTAGCCTAGGTAACACAGTTTGAATCCGGGACTTGCATGAAAGTTTGCATTAGTAATATTCACCTTGTACTGTTCATATTTTCCCCCTTATTCCATCAGAATATATATTCCACATTGATCCATGGTGAATGTTAGAGTATGTCAGTAAAAGATAAAAGCCTCACTTTAAAAAAATCTCTTCGTTTGATCACATGGAATTAAATTGCAAAAGGCAATAGTATTGGCCTTGTTATGATAACGTAGGTGTAAAGTTTACTCTCATAATCCATATTAAGTGCAGGGTGGTTAACACTATGGACACAATGAGCATTAAAGCAGTACTTATTTAGTGATATTAACCCAAAAATTAAGTTTTACGGGTGAAAAAGTAGATAATTTAGTATTATTGGTATAGTTAAAATAAATATATATTATTGATTCCAAACTAATATTTACATTTTGAGTAGGATTATTACTTACCTAAAGTTCTAAAAAAATCACTTGATTATAAATCATTTGTTAGTCTATATTGAAACGAGTTTTTATGTATTGCACTACAGAGGATAAAAAAATGTTATATGAAAATTTAGTTTCGTCACATAGTCAATCTTGAATACAACCAAACACTTTGATAAACATATGTTATGGCATTTGTCAAACCTTCAAGTGTTCGAATTCTCCAACAATCCCCCCAGCATACTTATATATTTTTCTGATCTTTTTTACGATAAATATTTCTATACATTTTTAAAAGATTACAATTAAGAATCATTTGTATAAAATTTGAAGTTATGTAAATGTTTTACTAATGATATCAAATTAAGCTCAAACCGACAAAAGGTTTTATATGGAGGAAATAAATCATAGTGTAAATATTTCAACTAAAGAAAGAATGTGGTAGAATAAAAGATATGAATGATACGTGGATTATGTTTCTTGATTTAATTACAGTATGTGATAGAAGTTCATAGTTAGTTTTTATTGATGTCGGACGACTATACATTACGAGTATACATTACGATCGGTTACATTAAAAAATTATAGTTCATATATTCAAAATCATTTGATACTAATAATATTGTTCTACTCGACAAATATAACTAGTTACCTAAGTTCAATAAGGGAATATATTTTCGCAATAAAAAGGAAAGCTCGCCCTTTTCTTTCAAGATCAAAGGTATATTATCTTGGAGTTTCGACCGAAAGTTGTATGGTCTCAAGCGGAAAGCTTGCTAGGGTAAAGGTTTACTTCTTTTGATGAGTATTCTACTGGAGAGTACATGGGTATTCAAGTTGACAATTTTTAATAACAAACCTAATGATTTTAATACTGACAATGACCAATAATGTTATGTTAAACTATCTAAAAAGGTATATTCTTTTCAACTAACAATTAACTTAACAAATAATTATGGCTTAAAACTGTATATCTTTTTAATAGTTTGATATCATAATTTTTTATTATTATATTCTGTAAAGAAAAAACCATAACAATAAATTAAATGTATTATTGAATTACACCTATGTTATTTTACTTATTTACCAATTAAAAGTAAATAAGTATCTTGTACTTGTTAGTTTTCTTAGGTATAGATACTTTACAAACTAACTTAAAGAATAATAACACCAAGAAGTCATTAAACTTATGTTTATATCTTGCTTGGGGCAATAAATACAATTAAATTAGGGATTACATAATGTAGGCATTGATAAGTTTCTGCTTAAAATTTATTTTTTAAGTATAATTTGTTAAAAATGTACTAGGGTCTAAGCATATAATTATTTTTGGCCTAAATAAACTGTTAACATCAAAAGTGTTATCTCACAAAACTAAACTTGAAATTTATAAAACTATAATAAGACTAATCCTTCTTTACGAAGCTGAATCATGGGTTATCGACAAAAGTACGGAAAATAAGATAATATTAATACTTAATATTCGAAAATAAAGTATCAAGGAAAGTGTTGGGACCCAGAAGAGAAAATGGAATTTGGATAATGAAAAATAATAGAGAATTCAGATATCTTTATGTCTCTCTAGACGTTGTGGCTGGAGTCAAGTGTCGGGGATTACGATGGCCAGGGCACATCATAAGACGAAAACAAGAGACCGTATTAAAACAAGTTTGGACAGAAAGCCCATATGGAAGAGGACCTCTGGGATGACCGAAAAAGAAATGGAAGGATGAGGTGATCATTGATATGAGAGGAATAAGATTTAGCGAGGAAGGTACAGAAGATCGTACAAATCTTAGGCAGACAGTTGGTGAGGCCAAATACCATCTAGGGTATAACTGGCCATGGCAGTAGAATATGTAAGCCTTTTATCTATGTTGTTAATGTTTTCTTATTTTCAATTTTAAATAGATTTTATATTCATACTTTAACACCTATGTTTTGTTAAAAATAGTTAACATTTCAAAAAAAACTTTTGGTGTGTGTGTGTGTGTGTGTGCGCGCGCGCGTGTGCGTGTACGTAGGTATGTATATCACTGTAAGTATATGGACAGTTGGATGAGTCAATACCACTATACGTTTATAGGTGGTTGTGAGCATATATACCCAGTACGTGCGCGCGCGTGTGTGTGTGTTTGTTTGCGCGCGCGCGTGCATGTGTGTGTGTTGCGCGCGCGCGTGGGTATGTGTGTGTGTGTGTGTGTGTGTGTGTGTGTGTGTGTGTGTGTGTGTGTGTGTGTGTGTGTGTGTGTGTGTGTGTGTGTGTGTGTGTGTGTGTGTGTGTGTGTGTGTGTGTGTGTGTGTGTGTGTGTGTGTGTGTGTGTGTGTGTGTGTGTAATCTATGTGTATACTGTTAAATATCACTTCACGTAGTAAACGATCGCAAGAAATTACGAGACTTTTAATAACAATGAAAGACTAATAATTTAATTTTGATTTTTAAATATATAGCATAAAAATGAGTTATTATCTAAATGTTCTTGCATGTCTTACTATTCTAAGGATGCCTAGTCATTCTAAGGAATCTGTCTGTAATCAATGTTTTCCTCTTTGTGAGGGCATGCTCATACATATTTATAAAACATTAATTATTACTACCAATTGTATCTGAATAATTTATACATTACAGTGAGACTGTATTTGAAAAGAAAGGCACAATAAGTATACAGACATAGTTGAGAACTTGAAATGACTTTGGAACTCATTCACTTTTATAGTTATTAACCTATCATTGGAAACTGGTTCTGTGATCACAAAACCATAATGGAACAAAAGCAAGTAATGATGGTGGTGAACTGGATTCAAATTAAATTGTTATTATTATATAATTTAAAATTGATTCACTATACTAACGACAGTTACTATTGAAATTAGTTTGTTGTATTATAGAGCAATATACTGATCTGCTTAATATTTAATATTTTATGTTTATAGGACATTGACATTTCATTTTTAAATTTCGTCAACTCGTTAAAACAATAATAACAGTAAAACCTAACTTTTAAAAGTGTATACAATAAATATCATTGTTATATAATGCGATAGTCCTAAGATTGGTTTTTAACATTATTCCTAATGATTAAATGCATATGAACATAATTAATCAAATACATTCTTCTACTTGTCTATTTTGTGATCCAAGTATATATTTTTCATGGATGTTTTATCCATCCACACAAAATGATACACGACATGAATATTTCCAAGAAAACTTTGCGAATCTAAACAATTATTATAACTTTAAGTTTTTCAATGTTTAGCAGCCAAAATGAACTTCACCTTTAATTGTACATTATTATTGAACTATTATTATTGTTATTGTTTTAGAGAGTAAATAATATCTAAATACTTTCGTATACCAATACTGGTTACATTATATATATATATATATATATATATATATATATATATATATATATATATATATATATATATATATATAATATAAAGTTAAAAATTAGGGCTACTTACGTATTTTAGGATGTAATAAAATTAAAAAACTGAGTACCCTTTTTTTATATTTTTTATTAAAACTCAATACACAACATGTTTCAACTTTTTGGTCATTTTCAAGTGTAAATTAAGTAATTAAATTAGGTATATAATAATTCTTTAAATAAAATTGTAAAACATGTGGTTTTTGTAAATATTGATGAATATGGATAAGTTGGTGATGTTTTTAGTTATAATTTTTAATGTTTCGAATCTTATCAAATATAGGGTTTGTATAATTGATGTGTGTGTTCAACATGTTCATTGGATTTTCTTGTTGTGCTAAATATATATGTAATTCTTCTGTTGCATTCATTTTCTTGCCCTTTTTCATAAAATTTAATATTTTCATGTTTTCTTCCATTTTTGTGTACGTGTGGTCTGTAGAGAGCAAGTGTTCTGGGAATGTGGATTTCATTGTAGTTGTGTTATAGCTTCTGAGAGCTTGTATATGTTCTTGAAAGCGTGTTTTGAATGGTCTTCCAGTTTGTCCAATGTAGAATTTATCACAGTCTGTACAATTAATTTTGTAAATACCTGATTTGCTGTAAATGTTGTCATTATTATGTTCTTTTTGAGATTTTTTATCTAAAATGTTAAATGTGTTGTTGCGTGTGGTGAAACTTAGTTTGTAATTTGTATTTTGAAAGGTTTTTCGAATAGCTTTGTTTAGGCTTGTGTTATATGGTACGTTTATAAATTTGATTTTGTATTGAGTTTTAATAAAAAATATAAAAAAAGGGTACTCAGTTTTTTAATTTTATTACATCCTAAAATATATATATATATATATATATATATATATATATATATATATATATATATATACTCGCTTTGCTCGTTGGGGGCTTCGCCAACGACTTATCCAAGGTAAGTCTTGGATATGCTGTAGATAATTCTTGGATAAGATATAGGTAAGTCTTGGATATGATATTGGTAGGTCTTGGATATGCTGTAGATAAGTCTTGGATATGCTGTAGATAAGTCTTGGATATGATGTAGGTAAGTCTTGGATATGCTGTAGATAAGTCTTGGATATTATGCAGGTAAGTGTTGGATATGATATAGGTGTCTTGGATATGATATAGGTAAGTCTTGGATATGATGTAGATAAGTCTTGGATATTATGCAGGTAAGTGTTGGATATGATATAGGTAAGTCTTGGATATGATGTAGGTAAGTCTTGGATATGATGTAGGTAAGTTTTGGATATGATATAGGTGTCTTGGATATGATATAGGTAAGTCTTGGATATATTGTAGGTAAGTGTTGGATATGATATAGGTAAGTGTTGGATATGATATAGGTAAGTCTTGGATATGATATAGATAAGTGTTGGATATGATATAGGTAAGTGTTGGATATGATATAGGTAAGTCCTGGATATGTTATAGGTAAGTGTTGGGTATGATATAGGTAAGTGTTGGACATGATATAGGTAAGTGTTGGATATGATATAGGTAAGTCTTGGACATGATATACCTACTTTTCTGTTACCATCGTCCCTGCAATGTTTCTTTGATTCTTCTGGACAAATAACTGTTTTTATATTTGGACATAATACAGTCTTTGCACTTTCAGCTCAATCAAATAAATTTAATATATCCATCTGTTTGTCCAATACCATAAAAAATTGCTAAAATGTTATTTTAAAAAAACCCATACAATGTACGCTGGTTCAGTTGAGACTATTGGTCTAAGAGTTCCAGAATATATCTGTCAATTAAGAGATCCATTTGTTTTGTCATACTCAGGAGTGTGTGATCCAGGGTTGAGATGTTCTAACATTGTAAACTGGCTTCACCATCCAGATTTTTTCGACATAAATTGTGGGAGATTTCTAAAGATTCTGAAAACAGCATATGATTATTGACTGTTTGAATAAACTCACACTCAACCAGTAAACCCCATTTCTCAAGTTTGTATGTTACGACATATGCGAGTACATCTGGTCGGTGTTGTGGTCAGTCGGTTATTATAAAAAATTCTCCATTATAAATTTACCATTGTAATTAGTGATTAATACATCAAAATATACTTCTAAGGATTGGCAAATTCACATATTTCAAAATAATACATACAAATAAAGGAATATTTATTCATTATAATTTTAAAAATTCATAATTATCATTATTTTTAGCCGATATACACTTTATTTCTTAACAAATCGTACATATTATAATTAGGACGTCACCCTAAATTTTTATTATTTATTCATGAATATTAACATAAATTAAAACGGATATATCTCCAAATAAATTGTCAAAGATGAACGGAGTCATTGAACGAGTGTAGTTCCTGTTGTAAAGTCGATAGCAAAATTTATAGGAGAATGTAATTAATTACCAGCCCAATAAGTAACCAACTGCCAGAGGCTAGTAGATGCCTGCTTAAACTTGATATTAACTATAATTAAAATAAACTAAGAACCTCTGTTTTACGAAGCTGAATGGTAACAAATAATGTTCTTGCCAATTTAAGTGCAAGGCTTTATTACGTCTTTTGGTATTTTGTTAAATTATTTACTTAGATCGATACAACCATATTTATTGTTTACTTTCGTTCTTGTATATTCTGGCTATTTTAAACACAATGGCATGTAAATCGACTTGTGTGACATTTATTTTTTGTGAAGGATTATTTCATACCATAAACTTGATACGAACACAAAACGTATGCCAAGTTAACACTTAGTTGGTTTCTGGGGAGAGTTAGTTAAAAAACAAACTAGAAGTTACCCTCAGCACGTTTTGGGATGTCCTGTAAAATGGAGATATTCCTCGTAGATTATTTTGTTCTTAACTCTGTAAATAGAGCACATTTACGTCGTATGCTGGAGGGGCCATGGTAAGGGGTTGCGTAAGTAACATTATAGTCTCATGGTAATCAAACAAGCGATAAATGCTTGTGGAGTAAAACCTATTTTCTCTAAAAACATAACAAACTAACCGTTCAGTTACAGGCATATATTCAATATGTTATTCAATAGTTAGATATCCTTGTCTGTTACAAAAACACTCTATTTATTATCTTATCAGTTCTAATACGTATCAGTTACCGAATATAGTATATAAATAGCTAGATACTAACTTATCTATATATATATATATTTTATTTATATAAAACAGTTTAAAAGGAGATATTTTAATGGAAGTTGACTAAAGACAATAACAATGTATGCAGCGTTGAATGTATATTGCGTATAGGCCATGTGCGAGACAAGCCTAAACCAGACATTTATAGGGCCATATTTTACAATGTAACATAAACAGTGATCCAGTGTGACTTGAGCTACTGTAGTAAGTTATGATTCAAGACAATTTATTAGTTAAGGTAATAAATATACGACAAATGCTTAATGTTATTTTCGTAAAACTATTTCTACATAATAAAGTTGTGCAAAAAATCTAAATGTTAAAAACTTAAAAATAATATGGTTATGAAACTTTGGTATTTGAACATATTCATTAGGGTCTTCGTCTGAAAACGATTACCAGCTAAGGTTTATTCTACTAATTCCATCTTAATTGGTAGAGTGATATATGAAAATTTCGTCCGAAGTAAAAGATGTTTACTAAAATAGTAACAATAAACGAATATTTTTATACTGTTAATCATCTTTATAAATATAAATCTTCAGATTCACTTAACGTTTGTTCATGTGAGCTACTGCATGATCATGTTACGGCGAGTTTAAGTGTGTCCTTGCCACAAACTTAAGTGAAGTTTCTGCCACAAATGTTTCACTAACCCAACTTACCTTGTGCAAGTTGAAGCCCCATAACATGTAGAGGTTGATCAATAAACAGTCATCACATGTTTATGTACATTTAACTTAATTCAATATATGTTTAAGTTGAATTCAACGTATTTGATACAACTGTGCAGAACGTAGTCCCAAGACGGTACCATGTAAGGAGTAACTTTTAAATAAAATTAATTAATATGTATGGTACAGAAAAAAATTATATATATATATATATATGTGTGTGTGTGTGTGTGTGTGTGTGTGTGTGTGTGTGTGTGTGTGTGTTTATATTTCTTTTTTCGTACATTGTTTCATACAGGCCTTATGATAAAATTAATTTAAATAAATGAAAGAAGGCTTACATATATTTTTAGTGCCATAAAATATTATTCGATATAATCTATTTGAGTTAACTAACACTCATTAACTATCGATTACTAATGTTAATTAATTAATCTCCTCTTTCATGATCACACCCATCATAGAAACTAAGTTACGAATAAATATACTTAATATAATACAAAATAAACATTGAAAGAAATATACATACTTTATAAAAAAAATATATGTTTTATCTAATTTTTCTCCTAATATTCACTGACGATCACTTAGAGTTAGTAAAATAAGTTGCAATGTATTATTATTATTATTTACTATTGTGTGTTTTCTCAACTAACAGATTTAATATCAGTGAGTATCTAGTTGAAAAACATGAAATATTTGTAATTTACAACTTTTAATTTGTATGTGTAACTTTAATATATTTAGTTTTCTTGATTATCAAATACCATCAAATTGTCCACAAATATACTAACAGTACATAGATACTTTACAAAATTATTAATATTAGTTATACTTTTGGTTTTTGTGATGTAATATATATATTCACTATTTAGAATTATAAACAACTGAATCACTTGTAAATAGTCACAGTTGGTCAAATGAGAGACGGTTTGTTTGAACTGTAAGACGGCTGGAGAGAGTGTCGTTTGATCTCCATTGGTTACGGCTCTCCAGAGAGTTTATTTACATATATTTTTGGTTTGAACCCTTTGACTTCAAATGCACACTTTATACATTACTGGAAAACATTTTTAACATTTCTTACCGATTAAAAGGGTTATACTTGATGTTAAACATAATGTTCATAATTTATTATAGCTCAAATTTGATCCATACACACTTTCAAAATAAAACATAGTTACATTTAGGTATATCTTAAGAATAGCCATAACTTTATTTTATTTGAGTGGCATTTAACAATTGAAAACCAGAATAGTTACTGTAACCTCCTCTGTTTGACGAGACTTATTAGTATGCTAAATGGAAGGCAGTTGTACATTAAGAAAATCAGAATAGTTACTGAAAATCCTCTGTTTGATGAGACTTATTAGTATGCTAAATGGAAAAGCAGTTGTACATTAAGAAAACCAGAATAGTTACTGTAAAATCCTCTGTTTGATGAGACTTATTAGTATGCTAAATGGAAAGACAGTTGTACATTAGGAAAACCAGAATAGTTACTGTAGCCTCTTCTGTTTGACGAGACTTATTAGTATGCTAAATGGAAAAGCAGTTGTACATTAAGAAAACCAGAATAGTTACTGTAAAATCCTCTGTTTGATGAGACTTATTAGTATGCTAAATGGAAAGACAGTTGTACATTAGGAAAACCAGAATAGTTACTGTAACCTCCTCTGTTTGACGAGACTTATTAGTATGCTAAATGGAAAGGCAGTTGTACATTAGGAAAACCAGACTAGTTACTATAACCTCCTCTGTTTGACGAGACTTATTAGTATGCTGCATTGAAAGGCAGTTGTACATTAGAAAAACCAGAATAGTTACTGTAACCTCCTCTGTTTGACGAGACTTATTAGTATGCTAATTGGAAAGGCAGTTGTACATTAGGAAAACCAGACTAGTTACTATAACCTCCTCTGTTTGACGAGACTTATTAGTATGCTGCATGGAAAGGCAGTTGTACATTAGGAAAACCAGACTAGTTACTGTAAGCTCCTCTGTTTGATGAGACTTATTAGAATGCTAAATGGAAAGGCAGTTGTACATTAGGAAAACTAGAATAGTTACTGTAACCTCCTCTTTTTAACGAGACTTATTAGTATGCTAAATGGAAAGGCAGTTGTACATTAGGAAAACTAGAATAGTTACTGTAACCTCCTCTTTTTAACGAGACTTATTAGTATGCTAAATGGAAAGGCAGTTTTACATTAGAAAAACCAGAATAGTTACTGTAACCTCCTGTGTTTGACGAGACTTATTAGTATGCTAAATGGAAAGGCAGTTGTACATTAGGAAAACCACATTAGTTACCGTAAACTCCTCTGTTTGATGAGACTTATTAGTATGCTAAATGGAAAGGCAGTTTTACATTAGGAAAACCAGAATAGTTACTGTAACCTCCTCTGTTTAACGAGACTTATTAGTATGCTAAATGGAAAGGCAGTTGTACATTAGGAAAACCAGACTAGTTACTATAACCTCCTCTGTTTGACGAGACTTATTAGTATGCAAAATGGAAAGGCAGTTGTACATTAGGAAAACCAGAATAGTTACTGTAACCTCCTCTGTTTGACGAGACTTATTAGTATGCTAAATGGAAAGGCAGTTTTACATTAGGAAAACCAGAATAGTTACTGTAACCTCCTCTGTTTAACGAGACTTATTAGTATGCAAAATGGAAAGGCAGTTGTACATTAGGAAAACCAGAATAGTTACTGTAACCTCCTCTGTTTAACGAGACTTATTAGTATGCAAAATGGAAAGGCAGTTGTACATTAGGAAAACCAGAATAGTTACTGTAACCTCCTCTGTTTAACGAGACTTATTAGTATGCTAAATGGAAAGGCAGTTGTACATTAGGAAAACCACATTAGTTACCGTAAACTCCTCTGTTTGATGAGACTTATTAGTATGCTAAATGGAAAGGCAGTTTTACATTAGGAAAACCAGAATAGTTACTGTAACCTCCTCTGTTTAACGAGACTTATTAGTATGCAAAATGGAAAGGCAGTTGTACATTAGGAAAACCAGAATAGTTACTGTAACCTCCTCTGTTTGACGAGACTTATTAGTATGCTAAATGGAAAGGCAGTTTTACATTAGGAAAACCAGAATAGTTACTGTAACCTCCTCTGTTTAACGAGACTTATTAGTATGCTAAATGGAAAGGCAGTTTTACATTAGAAAAACCAGAATAGTTACTGTAACCTCCTCTGTTTGACGAGACTTATTAGTATGCTAAATGGAAAGGCAGTTTTACATTAGGAAAACCAGAATAGTTACTGTAACCTCCTCTGTTTAACGAGACTTATTAGTATGCAAAATGGAAAGGCAGTTGTACATTAGGAAAACCAGAATAGTTACTGTAACCTCCTCTGTTTAACGAGACTTATTAGTATGCTAAATGGAAAGGCAGTTTTACATTAGGAAAACTAGAATAGTTACTGTAACCTCCTCTGTTTGACGAGACTTATTAGTATGCTAAATGGAAAGGCAGTTGTACATTAGGAAAACCAGAATAGTTACTGTAACCTCCTCTGTTTAACGAGACTTATTAGTATGCTAAATGGAAAGGCAGTTTTACATTAGGAAAACCAGAATACTTACTGTAGCCTCTTCTGTTTGACGAGACTTATTAGTATGCAAAATGGAAAGGCAGTTTTACATTAGAAAAACCAGAATAGTTACTGTAACCTCCTCTGTTTGACGAGACTTATTAGTATGCTAAATGGAAAGGCAGTTTTACATTAGGAAAACCAGAATAGTTACTGTAACCTCCTCTGTTTAACGAGACTTATTAGTATGCAAAATGGAAAGGCAGTTGTACATTAGGAAAACCAGAATAGTTACTGTAACCTCCTCTGTTTAACGAGACTTATTAGTATGCTAAATGGAAAGGCAGTTTTACATTAGGAAAACCAGAATAGTTACTGTAACCTCCTCTGTTTAACGAGACTTATTAGTATGCTAAATGGAAAGGCAGTTTTACATTAGAAAAACCAGAATAGTTCCTGTAACCTCCTCTGTTTGACGAGACTTATTCGTATGCTAAATGGAAAGGCAGTTGTACATTAGGAAAACCAGATTAGTTACCGTAAACTCCTCTGTTTGATGAGACTTATTAGTATGCTAAATGGAAAGGCAGTTTTACATTAGGAAAACCAGAATAGTTACTGTAACCTCCTCTGTTTGACGAGATTTGTTAGTATGCTAAATGGAAAGGCAGTTGTACATTAGAAAAACCAGAATAGTTACTGTAACCTCCTCTGTTTGACGAGACTTATTAGTATGCTAAATGGAAAGGCAGTTGTACATTAGGAAAACCAGATTAGTTACCGTAAACTCCTCTGTTTGATGAGACTTATTAGTATGCTAAATGGAAAGGCAGTTTTACATTAGGAAAACCAGAATAGTTACTGTAACCTCCTCTGTTTAACGAGATTTATTAGTATGCTAAATAGAAAGGCAGTTGTACATTAGGAAAACCAGAATAGTTACTGTAACCTCCTCTGTTTGACGAGACTTATTAGTATGCTAAATGGAAAGGCAGTTTTACATTAGGAAAACCAGAATAGTTACTGTAACCTCCTCTGTTTAACGAGATTTATTAGTATGCAAAATAGAAAGGCAGTTGTACATTAGGAAAACCAGAATAGTTACTGTAACCTCCTCTGTTTAACGAGACTTATTAGTATGCTAAATGGAAAGGCAGTTTTACAGTAAGAAAACCAGAATAGTTACTGTAACTTCCTCTGTTTAACGAGACTTATTAGTATGCTAAATGAAAAGGCAGTTTTACATTAGAAAAACCAGAATAGTTACTGTAACTTCCTCTGTTTGACGAGACTTATTAGTATGCTAAATGAAAAGGCAGTTTTACATTAGAAAAACCAGAATAGTTACTGTAACCTCCTCTGTTTAACGAGATTTATTAGTATGCAAAATGGAAAGGCAGTTGTACATTAGGAAAACCAGAATAGTTACTATAACCACCTCTATTTGTCGAGACTTATTAGTATGCTAAATGGAAAGGCAGTTGTACATTAGGAAAACCAGATTAGTTACCGTAAACTCCTCTGTTTGATGAGACTTATTAGTATGCTAAATGGAAAGGCAGTTTTACATTAGGAAAACCAGAATAGTTACTGTAACCTCCTCTGTTTAACGAGATTTATTAGTATGCAAAATAGAAAGGCAGTTGTACATTAGGAAAACCAGAATAGTTACTGTAACCTCCTCTGTTTAACGAGACTTATTAGTATGCTAAATGGAAAGGCAGTTTTACAGTAAGAAAACCAGAATAGTTACTGTAACTTCCTCTGTTTAACGAGACTTATTAGTATGCTAAATGAAAAGGCAGTTTTACATTAGAAAAACCAGAATAGTTACTGTAACTTCCTCTGTTTGACGAGACTTATTAGTATGCTAAATGAAAAGGCAGTTTTACATTAGAAAAACCAGAATAGTTACTGTAACTTCCTCTGTTTGACGAGACTTATTAGTATGCTAAATGAAAAGGCAGTTTTACATTAGAAAAACCAGAATAGTTACTGTAACCTCCTCTGTTTAACGAGACTTATTAGTATGCTAAATGGAAAGGCAGTTTTACAGTAAGAAAACCAGAATAGTTACTGTAACTTCCTCTGTTTGACGAGACTTATTAGTATGCTAAATGAAAAGGCAGTTTTACATTAGAAAAACCAGAATAGTTACTGTAACCTCCTCTGTTTAACGAGACTTATTAGTATGCTAAATGGAAAAGCAGTTGTACATTAGGAAAACCAGAATAGTTACTGTAACTTCCTCTGTTTAACGAGACTTATTAGTATGCTAAATGAAAAGGCAGTTTTACATTAGAAAAACCAGAATAGTTACTGTAACCTCCTCTGTTTGACGAGACTTATTAGTATGCTAAATGGAAAGGCAGTTTTACATTAGGAAAACCAGAATAGTTACTGTAACCTCCTCTGTTTAACGAGACTTATTAGTATGCAAAATGGAAAGGCAGTTGTACATTAGGAAAAACAGAATAGTTACTGTAACCTCCTCTGTTTAACGAGACTTATTAGTATGCTAATTGGAAAGGCAGTTTTACATTAGGAAAACCAGAATAGTTACTGTAACCTCCTCTGTTTGACGAGACTTATTAGTATGCTAAATGGAAAGGCAGTTGTACATTAGGAAAACCAGAATAGTTACTGTAACCTCCTCTGTTTAACGAGACTTATTAGTATGCTAAATGGAAAGGCAGTTTTACATTAGGAAAACCAGAATAGTTACTGTAGCCTCTTCTGTTTGACGAGACTTATTAGTATGCAAAATGGAAAGGCAGTTGTACATTAGGAAAACCAGAATAGTTACTGTAACCTCCTCTGTTTGACGAGACTTATTAGTATGCTAAATGGAAAGGCAGTTGTACATTAGGAAAACCAGAATAGTTACTGTAACCTCCTCTGTTTAACGAGACTTATTAGTATGCTAAATGGAAAGGCAGTTTTACATTAGGAAAACCAGAATAGTTACTGTAGCCTCTTCTGTTTGACGAGACTTATTAGTATGCTAAATGGAAAGGCAGTTGTACATTAGGAAAACCAGACTAGTTACCGTAAACTCCTCTGTTTGATGAGACTTATTAGTATGCTAAATGGAAAGGCAGTTGTACATTAGGAAAACCAGAATAGTTACTGTAACCTCCTCTGTTTAACGAGACTTATTAGTATGCTAAATGGAAAGGCAGTTGTACATTAGGAAAACCAGACTAGTTACCGTAAACTCCTCTGTTTAACGAGACTTATTAGTATGCTAAATGGAAAGGCAGTTGTACATTAGGAAAACCAGACTAGTTACCGTAAACTCCTCTGTTTGATGAGACTTATTAGTATGCTAAATGGAAAGGCAGTTGTACATTAGGAAAACCAGAATAGTTACTGTAGCCTCTTCTGTTTGACGAGACTTATTAGTATGCTAAATGGAAAGGCAGTTTTACATTAGGAAAACCAGAATAGTTACTGTAGCCTCTTCTGTTTGACGAGACTTATTAGTATGCTAAATGGAAAGGCAGTTGTACATTAGGAAAACCAGACTAGTTACCGTAAACTCCTCTGTTTGATGAGACTTATTAGTATGCTAAATGGAAAGGCAGTTGTACATTAGGAAAACCAGAATAGTTACTGTAGCCTCTTCTGTTTGACGAGACTTATTAGTATGCAAAATGGAAAGGCAGTTGTACATTAGGAAAACCAGAATAGTTACTGTAACCTCCTCTGTTTGACGAGACTTATTAGTATGCTAAATGGAAAGGCAGTTGTACATTAGGAAAACCAGAATAGTTACTGTAACCTCCTCTGTTTAACGAGACTTATTAGTATGCTAAATGGAAAGGCAGTTTTACATTAGGAAAACCAGAATAGTTACTGTAGCCTCTTCTGTTTGACGAGACTTATTAGTATGCTAAATGGAAAGGCAGTTGTACATTAGGAAAACCAGACTAGTTACCGTAAACTCCTCTGTTTAACGAGACTTATTAGTATGCTAAATGGAAAGGCAGTTGTACATTAGGAAAACCAGAATAGTTACTGTAACCTCCTCTGTTTGACGAGACTTATTAGTATGCTAAATGGAAAGGCAGTTGTACATTAGGAAAACCAGAATAGTTCCTGTAAGCTCGTCTTTTTGATGAGCTTACAAAAATACAAAGCTTCTTTTACACTCACATGTTATTCAATAGTTTACATTTTTTGTTGTATTACGAAATAGCTAACGCAGTTTTTATCAGTAAATAGTTTTCACTGTTGTTTAGTATCATTTGCACTCATATAACTGTTTTGGTGGGAACTAAAAGAGTTAAAAAACGTTAATGATACGTTTCGTGCTTAAAGTAAATAAGTAATACAAATATATATATATATATATATATATATATATATATATATATATATATATGGAAGAACAGTTTTATATTGCTTCTACAATGTAAGGAAGTTGATTTTGTTCCTTAAAACACTTGAGAAGCATTGGAAATCTCAAAATATTGTCCATGACATGAACAATCCCATTCTAACATATAACTTTCAAACAACACATATGTATGTGTTTCAATCTTATTTGCACAAATATTAATTTTGTGTTTGAATTAAAACTGCTATTTATTTATTGAAACAGAAAACACTGTAGGTGAAACATATGCCTTAAACTACATATCTAGGCGTTAAGGAGTTTGAGTTGTTATTCTCTAGTAAACACAAACCCAACTGTGCACGGTATGTCGTCCCTGAAGGCATCCGGACCATGCACAAGGATGTACATATAAGTATCAGCTGTTTGTAACCACTGTGTCACTAAAACATGTGTTCGACAACCAACTCTTTAGGGTATCACACGATCGTTGAGTATTTACAAACCGTGTTGAGTTTAACCTTTAAGTTACGTAGAATTTAATACTGGTCCGATCAAATTTAATTACAACTAACAAAAACATTTTTTTACAAATAAATAAGGGTTGTCATTTAGTCGCTAGCCGATTCACAATCATCATAGACGTTGTATTGACTAGTGAAACTGATCATTAATCGTTTAACTTGACTCGAACTGGGATAGAAAGTAATAGCGAAAGAATGTTGTAAAACATTTAATGTATTATCTATAGACAATTAATTGTTATTCAACTGTCTCAACAAAAGATGATTATTAAAAAACTGTATTCAATATTAAAAAAACCCCTTTTAATATTAAATTCTATAAAATAGATACTAAAAAAGAATTACTGTTATTATAGTGGAATTGTCTTCAGTCTGAAAACTGAAGGCAACTTTGTTAGCCACTAGCTACACAGTGGTTCTAGTCTGGCAACTTGAGTATCAGCCACTAGTTATACAGTGGTTCTAGTCTGGGTAACTTGGGTACATGCCACTAGCTACATAGTGGTTCTAGCCTAGCCACAACTTGAGTATCAGCCACTAGCTACACAATGGTTCTAGTCTGGGCAACTTGGGTATCAGCCACTAGCTACACAGTAGTTCTAGTCTGGGCAACTTGGGTATCAGCCACTAGCTACACAGTGGTTGTAGTCTGGGCAACTTGGGTATCAGCCACTAGCTACACAGTAGTTCTAGTCTAGGCAACTTGGGTATTAGCCACTAGCTATACAGTGGTTCTAGTCTAGGCAACTTGGGTATCAGCCACTAGCTACACAGTGGTTCTAGTCTAGGTAACTTGAGTATCAGCCACTAGCTACACAGTGGTTCTAGTCTAGGCAATATGAGTATCAGCCACTAGCTACACAGTGGTTCTAGTCTAGGTAACTTGAGTATCAGCCACTAGCTACACAGTGGTTCTAGTCTAGGTAACTTAGGTAACAGCCACTAGCTACACAGTGGTTCTAGTCTAGGCAACTTGATTATCAGCCACTAGCTACACAGTGGTTCTAGTCTAGGTAACTTGAGTATCAGCCACCAGCTACACAGTGATTCTAGTCTGGCCAGCTTGTCAGCCACTAGCTACACAGTGGTTCTAGTCTAGGTAACTTGAGTATCAGCCACTAGCTACACAGTGATTCTAGTCTGGGCAACATGTCAGCCACTAGCTACACAGTGGTTCTAGTCTGGCCAACTTGGGTATCAGCCACTAGCTACACAGTAGCTCTAGTCTGAGAAACTTGGGTATCAGCCACTAGCTACACAGTAGTTCTAGACTGGGAAACTTGGTTATCAGCCACTAGCTACACAGTGGTTCTAGTCTGGGCAACTTGGGTATCAGCCACTAGCTACACAGTGGTTCTAGTCTAGGTAACTTGAGTATCAGCCACTAGGTACACAGTGGTTCTAGTCTAGGCAATATGAGTATCAGCCACTAGCTACACAGTGGTTCTAGTCTAGGTAACTTGAGTATCAGCCACTAGCTACACAGTGGTTCTAGTCTAGGTAACTTAGGTAACAGCCACTAGCTACACAGTGGTTCTAGTCTAGGCAACTTGAGTATCAGCCACTAGCTACACAGTGGTTCTAGTCTAGGTAACTTGAGTATCAGCCACTAGCTACACAGTGATTCTAGTCTGGGCAACATGTCAGCCACTAGCTACACAGTGGTTCTAGTCTGGGCAACTTGAGTGTCAGCCACTAGCTACACAGTGGTTCTAGTCTGAGCTACTTGACGAAACATTAGTGGTTCATGAAAGTCATGTTTAAATTAATTATGTAAAGTAGAGTTAACTAGTAATCATGAGATATATCCAAGTTTTAATAATATTCTATTATAGCTTATACATTCTTACTATTTTTTTTTTCTTTTTTAGTACTGAAATCAGATTATATAACACTATATCAATACCTAAAGCATACACGCTTTTTATTATTGAAATATATTGTTTAGAGTTAGAAATAAACTTTTTATTTTAAGCGGTACAAACTTAATCGTTTTATGTTAAAAGAGTATCGTTTTTTCTTAAATACTGATTTAGTTATTTTCATTTTCCCTTCTTATTAATAAATAATTATTCAAGGCACGAGTTGTGTACAATTTAATTATAAAAGTAAACTTTTCTATAGTGACACAATCAGAGTACTAAACCACAGCTATTTACAACTTTCTCTTTTGGATGCTTAAAAAATGGATTAATAAAAAACCTGAACTATACAATGTTTATCCTCATTTTAGCTATCACCAAAACTGATAGTGACTTTATTGTAGATATATTTACAAACACTCCACTATATACTAGAGGTAGCAGTTAAAGTTACCATCTTGTGATAAAGATATATCTTTACAGTATTTTGTGACGTACCAGCATGTACTCTACAGTTTCAGCACAAATATTTCATAAAGCACTATATTTGTTAATAATATTTTGGCTTTTCTATTTTTACTTCACATTAATTTATGAAGTGCAGATAGCGTCCGTTTATCAAACATATCACAAAATGATATTCACTGTAGGATTTGTTCACATCGTATATTAGTATAGTAACATTATTCCGTACAATAGGAAAAAAAAGAAAAATTTATTAATCTCACAGAAACAAATTGTGAATATCTCTTATTACATTCATTTGTTACCTTTGATGTAAGTCAGAATGGTGAGAAGGTTGCAACCTTTCTCCAAGGTGGTTTGCAAATATCCGGATGCTCAGTGGAGAAGGGGTGGTTCTTGAAAAAGGGCCTTGAAGATAGAAGGAACGATCAGACTTTATTTTATTATTTTTATAAACATTTTTATAGATTATTTCATAGATATTTGAGTAGTTAAAACATTTAACACATATAACAAAACAGATAAGACTTTAAATATTATTTTACAAAATGATTTTTATGAACAAACACGTATAGTTGTAGTTTCTCTCAATAATTCTATCAATTTAATTTCCAAAGGCGTAGGTTTAAGTAATCTATACGTTTTTATAGTTTTAATTTTTTTTTATTTAGATTTTAATATTGAATTAAATTATGTCAGACAAAACCAGAGCAAAAAAATATGGTAGTGGTTCACCTTGGCCTTTTTGAATTTCGGCTCCAAATTTACCACTGTAGACTGTAAAATTTCACACGTCACAAGGTACAAGACACGAGAACCTGGTCAAGACACTGTGTAGTCAGATCAAGGTCTCACTCACAGTGTCCCAGAGTCCGACATGGCTTGCTGTTCCGCGCTCCTAAGGTTAAGTTGTACTATTTGGGACGCTAATCTTTACACTTAGGTTGGTAAAGTATCAGAATATTTCAGTAATGTTACTGAATCTGAAAAAAAGTGGAAAAGTGCAAAAAAGAATTTGCCATCATTAGACAAACAATATCCTTCCACCAAGTTTTAATTTTTTAAGTTAGCGTACATGAATAAAGAATTTAACCCTACTATGAATTTGTTACCTAGATCACTTAGTACTCCAATTATAATTGCTTAAGTAAAAGTCTTAAAGGTTAACTTAGATAAAAATTTACAATTATTGTTATAATAATAGTAGATATATGATACTGATATATCTTCTTGAAAAGGAAATAAATTCACAGAGAAAAGTGAAAGTCTAAGGAGGAAACTAAAGAGAGTCTTGGTTCTGTTATACCAATGAAAGTTTCTGAGAAAAGTTCAAACCTCTTAAGTAACTGAGGAAAACTCATTCTGGATTGAGTTGAAAACATGAAAATAACATTGGAATCAGAAATGATTTGGGATATTTAGGTTTCTTATATTTGTTTATGTTAAAAATTAACATTGTAAACGGCTGATTATGGCAGTGGATTAACATTGTAAACGGCTGATTATGGCAGTGGATTAACATTGTAAACGTCTGATTATGGCAGTGGATTAACATTGTAAACGGCTGATTATGGCAGTGGATTAACATTGTAAACGGCTGATTATGGCAGTGGATTAACATTGTAAACGGCTGATTATGGCAGTGGATTAACATTGTAAACGGCTGATTATGGCAGTGGATTAACATTGTAAACGGCCGATTATGGCAGTGGATTAACATTGTAAACGGCTGATTATGGCAGTGGATTAACATTGTAAACGGCTGATTATGGCAGTGGATTAACATTGTAAACGGCTGATTATGGCAGTGGATTAACATTGTAAACGGCTGATTATGGCAGTGGATTAACATTGTAAACGGCTGATTATGGCAGTGGATTAACATTGTAAACGGCTGATTATGGCAGTGGATTAACATTGTAAACGGCTGATTATGGCAGTGGATTAACATTGTAAACGGCTGATTATGGCAGTGGATTAACATTGTAAACGACTGATTATGGCAGTGGATTAACATTGTAAACGGCTGATTATCGCAGTGGATTAACATTGTAAAACGGCTGATTATGGCAGTGGATTAACATTGTAAAACGGCTGATTATGGCAGTGGATTAACATTGTAAAACGGCTGATTATGGCAGTGGATTAACATTGCAAACGGCTGATTATGGCAGTGGATTAACATTGTAAACGGCTGATTATGGCAGTGGATTAACATTGTAAACGGCTGATTATGGCAGTGGATTAACATTGTAAACGGCTGATTATGGCAGTGGATTATAAAATAATTATAAAACCTGAATAAAAATTATATATTGAGTGATAATAAAAAGTAATTTAATGAAATCCAACGAAAAAACATGTCAATTTCTATACATAATTACGATAAAAAACTGGTTGGATACGTTTTAACAACTACTTATTTTCTAACAAACATAAAATTACATTCTAAGTTTTTGACGTACGAAACATCTAATTGTAAATATGAACAAATTCTTTTATATACGAGCTATAAGACTGAGTAAACATGACGATTTTACTCGCCACTATCATTGAGGTCATTCAGTCTTAAGTTAGTTGTAATGAATGTATATTTTACAAATTACTACTATGCATAATAACGAAGATAAATATTTACAAATTACTTTCGTGACTTTTTTGTATCATTAGTGATAAAGGTAGTTGGACATTTGCCATCATTACGTGAAAAATAACAATAGTGAGATCATAGTGATTGTTATTTTTCACGTAATGATGGCAAATGTCCAACTACCTTTGTCTCCCTCATCTGATACTCCATCATTAACAAATTTCAAAAACAAAATTAGTGATAATTTAAGTACATATTGGATTCTCAAATTTCTATCATATATTGCCAAGCAAAATTAAGAAATGTATCTGTCTATTTAATATTCTAATATATTAAAATAAAAAAAGTCCAAATTGTTTATATATTTATTGATAAATGGTCACAAATTATTACATATCAATTAATTAGTGTAAATTACTTTTAAAAATGTGAAACATAAAAATTTACGTATTTTTTAACGTAAGTTAAATATAATTTTGTTAATTATTATTTTTACGGAACCAACAATAAATATTGTGGCAGTCCAATATAAATAGTGTTGGACAAGACAATGATTTAAGTACTTCTCAAATGCCATTATAGTTTCAAAATGTTTAAATATTAGTTTTGATTGATTATAAGTAATTGCCTTTTAGTATATTATTTCAATGAAAAAAACAAGTAAAAACAGTACACAACTAGAATAATTGTAAGTAAGTATATGCATTTTATTATTTTATTTGTATTTTTAGTGGATTAAAATTTTGAAACTATTGGATATAGTTAAGTTTAATATAGCAGCTGTAATTTACACTAAAACAGTGTTATTTATGAAAAAAATCCAAAAACTATTAAATTATGAATGTGCCATTTTTAATACGTATCTACCGAGTTGGTAGAGCAGTACTGATAATTTAAAAAGTACTTTTAAAATGTAAAATGAATGTATATATTTTAATAAGAAAAACTAGGTAGCGACCATAATGACATCATGTCAACTGTTTAGATTTGATTAATTATGCTATAGTAATATTGTTAGTTATTATTGTGAGTAATATTGTCCCTACTCACCCGGACACCTCACCGATCCACCCTCTGGCCAATGAGATGGGACAGCTAAACTCTCAACTGTCAAAGCATCTCGCGGCATTCAAAAACTTGAAGAATGGGGCAATAGTAGCTTAGTGTGATTAAAAAAATTGCTTAGCTCAGAATTCATTGGAGTTTGAAATTATAGTTATAAAAATGTATACGTGTGAAGTCAGTTTGCAATAGTAGAATGTATGACATTGTATAACGTTTGGGCAAAAAGTAAATCATTAACCTCATAAACTAACAGTCTACATTCAGTTACATTGATCATAGGGCGCTCTGTATAAAGTACTAGTTGACAAAAATACTTACGAGGTGACTTCCGAGAAAGAAGTATGTTCTATAAATAACAAGCTAATTTTATCTATTTATGTAAATATATATATATATATATATATATATATATATATATATATATATATATATATATATATGTGTGTGTGTGTGTGTGTGTGTGTATATATATATATAGCTTAGTGTGTATATATATAGTGTATATAAACACAGCTAACTTTAAAGAAATAAATGTTTGTATTTTGGACAGTTAATTATACACTTATTAAGTAACTGTGTTGGAAGTTAACAGATTATTACAAAGGTTTAAATAAACATGTTTTGTCTTATTTTTATTAACTATTTAACATGTTTTCTAAGAGTGGTTTCCAAATATATTCAAACGTTGATAATATTTATGGATTACTAGTGAAAGAAAGACTATTTGCGTCTTTGATCGTGTTAGTTTGATTGTAACATGAGCCAAAGACAACACATGTCACAGATCCTCTAAATAACAGATGTAAAACTTTTCAGAGTAAAATCAATACACTATCCATATTTATAGTATCAGATTCTGAAAGAATAATAATGTGTGTTGTGGGATTTTAAACTACCCCAAGTTTATTTTCTTTCTGGAATAACGGTAATGAACATATTTCAGTTCTAAATTAGATTTAAAAAACTTAAGTTATGGATATTGTTATTTATACAGTAGATTATATTGTTTTTAATTACCTGTGAATGTACTGTTCCAAAGAAACTGCTTGAGAGCCGTATATTGAGTACACAATAACACTACATATTCAATCACGGACAACCTCATCACTCGAGTTTCAATTTCCTGCTGTCACAGTCACAGTCTGTCGCGTCCATTCTTCAGCATGTCTCTCACTCTCTTTATGTGTTTGTCAATGTTTATTCAGGTTTCACCTATATTCCGTTGGACAAAATCAAAATATATACAAGAGAAAGGTGGTCCAACACAGTTTTGCCATTTCATTTTATATTCAAAATGAAAAAAAGTTTATATTTTCTCAATTGAAATGTTAACACTTTAAATTTAAACTTGTTAAATATGACAGTATTACGATGAGAATAAGAATAAGAATAAGAATAAGAAAATCTTTATTCACATAATAAGTTTTTTATAAAACAGTTTGCCATGTGCACAAGGCACGCTCGGCTAAAATGAAATTGAAGAATACATTTAAAATTAAACTTAGTCTTCTAGCAGTCTTACTTCACTATTTCTACATCAAAAATATAAAGGAAACACAACACTGTTAATTATTTTAAACTAAAACATGAAACATAATATATACATTACACATTTAAACATATGCCATAAATATACTAACAATGTATTAATACTATAAGATTCAATAAGCATATACAAGGTTTCTAATCTATTGTTTGAAGTAATTTTTTTAAGTTTGTCTTGTAATTAGAAAGTTTTTCATTAATATTAAGATTTTTTAAAAATTTATTAAACATTAAAGTGCATTTAAAATAACATTGGTTTCTACTAGTTTCTTTTTTGTACAGAGGAAAAATCAACATTTTATTACTGACATGCCTAGTGTACTTAATAACGTTTACATGATTAAAAATTGAACTATATTTTTTGACAAACATTAAAATTGAATATGTGTAAATACGGTTGAAATTCATGACATTAAGAAAGTTAAAAAGTTCAGCAGAGGGATGAAACTTTCCCACGCTACAAACTGTACGAATGGCATGTTTCTGTACTATAATTAGTGGTTTTAAAATATCTTTGAAAGTACCTCCCCAGTGTACAATTCCATACCTCAGGGTGGATTCAAACCAAGATAAGTACAATGTACGTAAATCAAGGGGGTACAAAAAACCTCTCATATGGTAGAGACTATAGTTGATTTTCCGTAATTTTGTTACAAGAAATTCCAAATGAGAGTGCCACCTCAAATCAGAATCAATGAATATACCTAAATATTTAACTTTTTCACTAAAATCTATTTTTACACAAGTACACTCATAGATGCAAGCGAAGTCATTAGCTGCGAAAGTAATCAACTGTTATAAAATTCTTTTGTTAAATAATAAACCGAACAAATAATGTTTACACATTTATGTTAAATTAACTATATAATATCTTTATTTTTGATAAAATAGTAAAATCCTTTACATTGTAGCTTATTGCAAAGGAACAAAACAATTCATGTGTGAAAAAATAAAATCTAAATAATCAAAACAGCGTTGATTTTACGATTTTTAGTGCATACGCGATTAGAAATAGAAGTAGGCCTATTATTGTAAGCTTGTGGATTATAACAATCTACTTGTATTGTATATATTACTTATTGTCTCGTTACTGTTTGGTAATTAATGTAAAAATACATTATTGGCTTAACATTAGCTAGTTGAAACAGCTCTTTAAAGTTTAGGATAAGGCAACACACGTTTCATCCCCTTTTCATGATGTATTATTGATCTCCTAATTCTTGAGGTTGAAACCTTGACCCTTACTTTGTGATACAAGTCGAAATGGACTCGTTAGGCTCAGTTGAGCCTTAAACCAATCCTTTTAAATTTCCATCCCAGTAACTTTGTGGTAAGGCTTTTACGTGTAAGAAATTCCTTAACCTTACTGATACATCACAAACCAAAAAAGTTTAAATTAATTTGTAATTATTTTATTTTAAGATAAAGATTATTTAATATAATTGTTAAATGCTTTTCTCTTACTCAAAAACATATTTATTAAATGGTATTAAATTGAGATTAACTTTTTAAAGGTAGACATCAAGTAATTAAAAGTGTGTTTAAATAGTATATTTAAAGAAGAGCTGATAGTTCAATTTGAGTGGGTTTGTAAACAGCTGATCTTTGTTAATGATGTTATTAAATAGCTTATAATTCTTCAATCCTATTTTAAATTGCAATACAAAATTGAATTTAAATTTAAGAAAGTGTTAATTTACTGAAATCATTATCATTATTGAAAATACCTAAGTTATCTTAATCAAACTACATAATATGACATGAATAAACATTTAGCAACTAAATTAAGATGTCATTCGATTATTGATCAACCGATTTTGACAAACAACAGTAGGTGTTATTATATTTAGAATTCAATTGTCTTAGCTATTTTTATTTTAATTGCAATTATTGTTATTTCAAAAATAAGTTTTTCTCTATTGTTTGGATCAATAACACGGCAGCTCCTAGGCTATTACACAGACCAAGAAAAATCTCTGTTTCTTTGTTAATTAGTCTAATCACAATTACTTGAATACTAATGTTAGGCTAGCTCTAATGATTAATTAATACTCATTAGCAACAATTTAAATACTTACAGGCTGTAAGTAACAGCATTAATAGTTGATGAGGTACATAGATAACAAAGTTCTCCATAATGTGGCTAAAAAACATAATTATGTATATAAACTAGTTTTTTTTCAAACAATATCTTGGTCTAAAAAGTAATAGTAAAACAAAAACTAAGAAACTACATTGTATTAGAAATTAAAGTATGAAAACAATTGTTTTTTTTTTTTATTTGTATGGTAAAATAAAGTCCTACAGTTGTTTTGTGCTTATTGCAATTACAAATAATAAATTCGCTTTTTTTAAAATCAAAATAGTCTAAAAATTATGATTTTATTTATTTCAATAATCGTTTTAACAACTACATACGAGTAAGACTTACTGATATCTTGGCTAATGTTAACGACGTACGACCTACGAATACCTACAAATTTATATCTTCTCATCTAATATCGTATGCTCACTTATGAATTGAAATATATGCACATATATTTTTTATATATAAAGATTTTTTTTATGAATTATTGGTCAACTACATGAGTTATATATTATTCATAAAGTTGTATTATTCAATAAACTTTTATATTGTAACCATTAGTTTTTATTAACTATATATGTTTTAGTTAACTGTTAAGAATTAATGAGCTACTTAATCTTTTTTGTGAAAAAAAGGTAATTTATAGTCAAAAGGAAAATTTTTGAAAGTAATTTAAGTAACCTGTTTCTTTAATGAAACGTAATTTTCTAAGGTTATCTGGAAAGTTTACGTAAATAAGTGAAATCAATTTTCTTTGTATCAACATTGACCTAAAATAAAATTCTAAATATTTATCATTCTTCCGATTGGTTAGATTTTTTAGTTTGTTTTATTTTAAATATATAGCACCAGGTTAGTGATTAAAATGATATAAATGACCTAAGAAATAAACAAATACGACTTCAGTACAATATTTGCATACATAAATCCTGATTATATTTTTAAAATATTTGTCCTTATGACTATAATAGCTATGGAATAAATATGTATTTACATTTAAACACGACGCTGATACTGCTCATTGTTATGCTTTTATGAATTATGTTTTGCTTCAACAGAGATTTATTTTTCCACTATTCCTATAAACTAACATTAAAACTATTGTTTTGATTAATAGAGGCGATATACAAATATTTACAATAGTAGTATCATAATAATACTAAAAGGGAATATGCACACATAAACTATACAGGGCGTCCAGTAAGTAAACAACACACTATGGAAAATGGTTGTATGGATAAAATTATTGAGAAAATCAAATATAACACGTCTTTAAAAAATCTCGTTTGCGAGATTTCTATCTTCGAATGTTTTCAACCGATCTTTATAAAACTCAGCAGTTGTTTTATAAGAGACCTATTTAAGGAAAAACATTCAACGAAGTCCTATTAAAAATGTTAAAGTAAAATATATATTTTACATCTTTAAAGGGAAATTACGATAAAATGGTCGTAAATTAAAAAATTATATAAAACATAATTTCCCCACCATTCTGGTTTTAACATTTACAATATACACAGTTTGAAATGTTTTATTGGACTTTATTTAATGTTTTCAAAAGACTATGTCTCTTCTAATTTAACATACACACTGCGTTTCATAAAGGTCGGTTGAAAAAACTCGAAGGTAAATTTTTTTTAATACAACTTGATAGATAGCTGGTGAACGAAGTGTTTAACGAAAACAGTTTATTCTTGATTGTCTCTTTAATGTTGGTCCAAAGAACCATATCCCGGAGTACAGAACTTTACTTATGGGACGCCCTGTTTTTAAATAATCCAAAACACTTTTAAAATTATTCAAAACATATTTAACCCTGTCAATTCAAACCGTATTTTATTCGGTTAACAATGGCGTTTAACAAAATTTAAGTAATTATTTAAATATCAGTAATAAACTACCAACTAAGTAGTTCATTTGAAAGCCGTTTGTAGTCAAAAATACTGTAGGGAAAGACAAAACTGAGATAACATCATAAGCTCCTTATAAGTTTACGAAACAGATTGCCAGATCCTTTATCCATTAGTAGAAGATGGAGTTAAAATACCTGCACTTCATGCCTTGAATGAGAATTTCCATTTGCACCGACCCTTGAGCCTCGTCCTCGGAATGTATAAACAGCTCTTCACAGTGTTAACATTTAAATTTAATGGAACCATTATTGTTCGGCTTATGTTATCATCTAAATGGTAACATTACTTAATTTATGATAACTTGATGCTACAGTATTTAATTTACATATGATTATTTTACGATACTTTTAAAACATTTCATAATATTTATTTCGTCTAAATATTCTATAAGTGGAAAAGTTTATAATATTATTAACATGTCCATACTTGAAAAAATAAAAAAAATCCTTAAATTAGAAAATGTTATCATTGGTTAAATAAATACATTTTTTAAATTGAAGTCTAGTTTGCACACAAGAAATTTTCTTTACAACTACTTGTGGAAGGGAAGAAATGATACGTATAATGCAATCTTAAAACACTTTTTATAGAGTTATCAAACCATTTCATTTACACGTTATTTTTGTTTTTTGTTTTTTTAGAAGATATTTTGACAAAGATGAAGAAATATTTTTTACATTTATGTATATACATATAAAGGCAAAGTTATTATTTACCATGCAGTAGTAAACAAGCGTTAAAAAAACCCGAGTTTAAAGGGCAACATTAAATGTAATTACAGTTTAATTCGATGTAATAAATTTTCAAAAAAAACTGTATATAATATATTAATAATATAATATTAATAATAAATATAATGGGAAACAATCGGTAACACTTTACCGCTATGTGTGTAGTAGTTTAATTTGTCTAACACTTACGTTTTAAAGGTCCGTTAACATTCGTAATTTATTAATAGACTCAAATAAAAGGAAACTAAGGGGCCTGTATCTCATGATATGATCCGAACCACGTGCTATTGGCCTGATTGTTGACTAAATAACGAGCCTAATACTCTATTCTCTACAGCGGAGAATATAATGTTTAAAATGACTACCCCTTTAAAACTAGGTCTACCTTATTTAGTAGGCCTAGTTCATCTTACCATGATTTCCCTGTTGATGTGTCGGTTTAAAAAGGCTGATATAGTTTCTGAAAACCCCACGACACTTTGCCTCTTTGTACATGATATAAAGCATAAAGTTTCCAATAGCAGGTATTTTAATACCAATTTTATTAATTACTAACCATCAAATTTTGAAGAAAAAAATAAAAATATCAAAAACAATATACTTGATTCTTTTGTGAATCCCTATGGTATGAGGAAGATGAGCATGGTTAACCGAAATCAATCACCATAATATTTCTGCGTTTTGTACTTGTATTTTAATATATTTGTGCATTTTGTGCTTATATTGTAATAAATTTGTGTTGTGTGACGTTTACTTGTACTGATAATACTTAATATACATTTTAAGTTTTTTAAACATTATCCAACAAGTGGAACGAGTTTTATATGGTTAAACAATTTTACGCATTAGGTTATGAATAGTTCTATTTGTGCTATTGAATTTTTCATATTTTCTAAAACCATAATGTTTCTAACAATGAGCTTAAATATTTGTCCCCAGCCAGAACAATTTGGCTTTTACGACGATAAAAACTAATTTAAAATACCATTTGAACCCCTTAACCGTAAATAAGATAGTTAAGAAATTTGCGTATTGTCTGAAGAAAATATCAATATGCGTGCTATAAAGATTGTGTTATGTGTGACTGTTGTGATTGTCATGAATAAATAATTATCGCTTGTTATGTATAACGCTAACACACAATTGTTAATACTTTATATTAATGCCGAGGTAGGTAAACACTCGGCAGATACTAGAAATAAGTAAAGACAATATTTAAATAATCAGAGTAACTATTATTTTAATGGCTAGAATGAAATATTCATTGATAAAATTTATCACCAAAGATAGGTTTAAATGCACATTACCGTATGTAGCACTGATAATATATTAACTTTGAAACACATTTGTTTTAAAAAAATAAATATTTGTGAAATTATGTATAAGATTAGTTTATAATGCACAGTACAGTGCCTGTAGCACAGGTCCTGCTCCTCATAAAAGGTAGCAAAAACCAAACTTTACTAGAATACTAATGTTAAATAAAACGTATCCAATAAATTACACTAATAATATCCTAAGATCATAAATGCCTAAAACGTGTAAAAAGGGATAGTTTAAAACTACGTTATTTGTTGTGTGCATTTCTATTATATCTATTAATAATGTTTGTAAATGCTTTTTATTTAACACTGATGTAATACTATACACCAGTGGTTCTCAACCTTTCTAGCTTGGGGGCCCAGTTATATTTTTTTTTTAATTTCCAGGCCCACTTAGAATATATATTCTTCTAAGTATAAATTTAAATTGTCTTAGATAGGTTATTAAATTAAAATATATTGGGTAAAAAAGAAAAAAACAATTTTTACTGAAGAAACTTTATTTACAAGTACATTATCAAGGCTGTCCAAACTTAATGGGATTTTTGACATTGTTTATCCTGTACTAATGTATCAATATCGGAAACGAAACTTGACAATTTCAACCTTAAGTCACTCTCCACATTTAACTTATTCATATACTTATTTTTTAAATAAACTAAAGTAGAAAAGGCTCTCTGACATAGATAAGTTGTTGAAAATCCCATCAGTTGTCTTAGTGCTATTTTGCTGATTGCGGGATAGTCTTTTCGCACATTCATCCAAAAAAGAATCAATGGGGTCGTTTTGAAACTTGATTTCAGAACCTGATCACAAGACAGCTCAATCAAAGAGTCCTCTTCACTTGAAGGCATGTTAGCCTTTTTTAATTTATCTTCATCAAAAGGGTTTCTGATCCATTGAACTTCATCATCGATTTTAGGGAAGTAGCGCCTACAAAAAATATGAAAAGACTTAGTTTCTTAGTTACAGTCTCTAAATTATAGTTTCTCAGATCAAAATAAAAAGTACAGAGACACAAAGCATAATATACGAATTTGAAATAAAAACGTTGATACATTTATAGTATGAAATTAAATTTCAAATTACCTGAGATTAGATGCTAGAGATGATCTTTTATGGTTGCTGACGTTGGTTCATCAATTTTGACTTCATTTGTTTCAAGGAAATCGTGTAGTACAGGAAATGCATCGAAAGCATTGTTTTCCACTTTTTGTGCCCATCGTCGAAGTTTTACTATCATAGCTTCTATCTTGTCTTGTACAAGAAACATATGAGTATCCTTGCCCTGAAGAGGTAAATTAAGAGTGTTGAGGGCACTAAAAATATCTGCCAAATACGCCAACCGCTTCAGACAGTTTTCATCGGTCACGCATTCTAAGAAAGAACTTGCATGTTTTCCATCATATTCGTCCTCCATGAGGAACATCCTGAGTTCATCACGAAGTTCAAATAATCTTGATAGCACTTTACCTCTGGATAGCCACCGAACTTCACAGTGAAGTAAAAGCTGTTTGTGTTCACTGCCCATATCATCACATAAAATACCGAAAAGTCTCGAGTTTTCCGGCCTTGATTTGATAAAATTCACGACTTTTACTGCAACGTCAAGAGTTTTTGTCAGACTCTCACCCAAACATTTCACTGCAAGAGCTTCTCTATGAATGCTGCAATGTGTCCATTTGACAAAGGGAGCTACTGATCTAACTTTGGCAATCAAACCAGTATGAACTCCAGACATAGCTCTTGCTCCGTCAGTTGTCAAACCTACACACTTTGACCAATCTAATTGATTTTCTGTGATAAAATTGTCAAGCAACTTGTAAATTTCCTCAGCAGTGGTTGTTGACGGTAAGCTATTGCAAAACAACATTTCTTCTTCAATATTTCCATTGAGTTCAAAAGGAACAAAAGCTAATAAATTTGCCTGACCAGCTACGTCTGTACTTTCATCAAGTTGCAGAGAAAAATATTCACTTTGTTTGAAAACGTTAATGACAGATTCCTTTACACTCTGTGACATTTCATCAATTCGTCTTTTGACAGTAGTATTGGATAATGGAATTTCCTTGATTTTTTGGTACTTTTCTCATCAAACAAAGCATTACTTATTATTTTTGCTGCAAGTATAATTAGGTCTTCCCCCACTGTGTGGGCTGATCCCTTCTTTGCAATTAACAAAGATGGTTCATATGAAACTCTGGTAGTTATTTTGTTTTGTTAGGAAGATTTTTCCATGGTAGATTTAGTTATCGATAAATTTCTTTTTTTTATTTGAAAATATTGGAGAGACTTTCCTACACATTCTGGATGTTTAGTTGATAAAATGCCTTTCAAGTTTTGAGACTTTCATACATTCGTTGGATAGCATTTCAAAACAAATTACACACTGAGGCAAAGGCTCTTCTTCATTACCAGGACACACAAATCCGAATTTCAAAAAATCAGGATTATATTTTCGACTATAAGTTTTACCTTTCTTGGCCATTGGGGTACTACTCGAACTTGGCTTACTTACTGCCTCACTAGTTGTAGAAGTGGATGAGGAAGGTTCATCATTTGACACATCTCTCTTACGGCAAGATCCCGTCCGAAACCAAGCATCCATATTGACTTGTAAGATGCACGTATCTTACAGCAGACACAGTAAAATTCGACACGTAAGTCGTAAATACAACTACTGCCACTAAAAATTTTACTTCCGCATAGTTATTAATCCAAATGCCAACACAACACTACTACCACAACTGAACTGAACGTGACAAGGTGACAACCACTGCACTGAGTGCAGACTGCAGAGAACCGGTTTTGAGTGTTTTGACCGTAGTAAGGGTAGGAGGGAGGAGAGAGCGATGACCTTGCCGACACTGTTTTAAAACAACACACTCTCCGCCAGACCAAGCACGATCGGAGACAATTCCTAAATTAATATTTTATCCGCGACGACCTATTTGCCAATATCACACTTAATTTCCACGAATTTAATATAATTTTAAGTTTCACCACGGCCCAGTAGCTAGCGGCCCGCGGCCCATCGGTTGGGAACCACTGCTATACACCATTATTTAGATATTGGTGTCATTTACTATTTAATTAGTTTTTTTTATAATGCTATTTCCCATGAGCGACAACCCCCATAGCCCATGTGCAAAACCCAGAATTTCCTTTATTAACCTATTTATTAAACGTCTGGTGCGTACAAACTCGATAAATCGGATTTCGTTAATTTTTTGCACTCTTCTTTTTAGACAAACATTCAATCTTGATGACACTTTTAGACGTAATAGGCTATCATGGTCAAATTCTAATAGTATTTAAAGTTGTATTCTAATAAATTTTAACAATTAACACAGGAAAAACATATTATTAAATTACATTACTATAGCTTCAAAAAAGGAGTTAAGGTAATAATTTAAATATATTTATCATCATAAGTAATTCATTGAATTATTATTGTATTGTTAAACGTTTGATGAAACTTAAAAGATCAATAGCAATATATTAAAATTTCATAAAGAAATGTTTATTATATCATACGCAGTGTATTGTATATAAAAAAGCATAATATGATGTAAAACTAAAACAAGAAATAAAGTAAAGCTTAGACAATTATCATAATTGTATAGATACAAAGGAATACTTAATAAAAACGAACCATTGTACTGTAGTACATAAGTCACCAATCATAAACACAAGGGTTATGAGTTACGTTGAATAATATAGTACAGAGAGTTGTAACTGTAATCATTGTCTTAATGTCAACAACTGACCCTTGTGTCACACCGTGACCTCAACACCGGCAGCAGCTTTGATAATAATTATATTGTCATGGCACTGTGTAGATAATTCACCCATCATAAACACCAGAGGTATGATTTATGTTCAGTAATATAGTAGAGGGAGTAGCAACAGTAATATTGACTTACAGTCAATAACATGAACTATAAGACTGGTAACAGATGTAAATATTTAAATGTAGTCACTTTTGCAATGCACATAAAAATATTAATTTCGTACGTATATCATATTTATCTTAAACGAAACATACAATTTATGTTGGCACTGCTTATAATTGAATTTGTAGCTAAGCTTAAACTTGATATTCCTCTATTTATTGTAATTTGGCATATGATTTTCTACTTAAGTAATAAATAAATATTTGTAAATGGGATTAAATTGCACCTATTGAGAATATCAATTTAACAGTCAAGCATTTTAATAAATTGGTACTTACATACATTATATTATGATATGTAGAGATAAATGTTTACAAATAAAAATCGTCAACAGCTAAATAAATACTAAGATAACATTTAACTAGATTTTTTTTACAGCTATGAAGTTTATTTTATTTAAATATTAATCTTTAACAATATTACTATCTTAGAAACATAAATCTATTATACCACTATTTTTGGTAATACAATATGTATGTTTTTTCGTGGTACAGCTGGCTTTACTGTTTTTCAACTAATTGGAGTTGTAAAAGACTACTGTATTCAGTAAATAAAATACCAATTTTTTAGTTCTACTCAAATCCGTTCAGTGGCTACAATGTTGATTTATTAAAACTTATTTTAAAATGAACCTTTAATTGTAAATAAATATTTTAAGTACTTTTCTTTCTTTCAATGCAAGTTTATGTTTTTAAAAAATTTATAGTTTGTAAATTGCTTTTCAATGCAATGTATGTATGCAATGTTTTAACTATCATACAAAAACACATGTAATACAATTAATCCTTTTATATAATATACAGGATTAAAACTCCGATTAAGTTATGCTAAAAAATATATACCTAACAATCTTCCTTGGTTGGCTTCCACGGTCGTGACTAATAATAGGATTAACTTGGTCTTCGTATGTCGATCATGACATGGAGTTATGTACACTACGTTCCACAAGTGCCGCCGTTTCAGCCACTTTGCAGTAGGCCATTTTCAGGGCGAATAACAAACAACTTAAGTATGATCTATACTGGCTTGAGCTGGCCAGGTTTGGAGGTTATACATTTGGTATGTATGGGTTGGTGACTCCCGGTCTTCTACAGAAGGTTGATCATTAAAATTTCTAGAGAATTTCGACATCTCAACATTTCGTACGTAGTATTTTCAAACAGATGTTAACATAGATATATACAGACAAAATAAGGAAAATAACATTTCCAAAACGTGTTTTCTCAATATTATGGCCAATATTGAGAATGTACTGATATAATTTTAGAGGTACTGTTTCAAAACCAATAAATAACTTTAGTCAAATCTTGAATGATTTACAATTATCTTATACTGTGAGGAGAACCGTTTGTAGAACGCTAAGCGTGGCTTTTCAAACTAATTATAAGTTGAGAACTAACACTTCCTGTGTGACGCCATTGTACTTTACTCGTTAAATTTAAAAAAAAGATTATGACTTTTACTCCTTAAACTTATAACGACATTGACACTAAGGTGGTATATTTTCAATTTGTAACAACCACGATCGTGTGAAAATAATTAGGTTTTGTTAAATTATGATTTAACGAAAACTTTATCATTCTCTCTTTAACACATTGTATGACATTTAATATGTGTTACTACTTAACAACATTATTTGAAATATATATTTGGAAAATACGATTGAAGAGTTACAACAGTTTGTAGAAAAAAACACACATAGAAATACGTAGAAAAAAGCAAAGGAAGTAGTTAAAAATTAGCAAAATATGTAAACCACTAAGTTTCCTGTTTTGAACATTATGGTATCGACTAAAATTTTTTCATCTATAAGGAGCAAAATATTTTAAATGTTTTTATATATTCTGTTACAATTCATTAAATTACTTGAACAAAAGTAAACGAGGTTCATTAACATTTTAACCATTGAACAAACTATTTACTTTTACAATAAAACCAATAATTTATCAATCAGACTAGTTTCTTTAAATAGCTATTTGAAAACTATGTAAATTAGAAATTATTATGAAAATTACAAGATTTATCAATATTCATACAAGAGGTAGAGATAACCTGTAATATACATGTTTATCGTAACCAACTCCAGTTATTGTTAAACTCGCGTGATCAAAAGTTAAGAGGATTAGTTTTTATTAATAACCTCAAATGTTCCAGCTCAACCAACAAGCAATGGACATAAAAATAGTATAGGTGCTTTAACTAACATCTTCTCTCTTTCCAAATACAAAAAACAGTGGCTTAATGTTTTGCAAAACTCATTTTCATTTGCTTAGTACGAACTATTACCTTTCATTAATATTCATTCGTTACAGTAGTAGAATATGCCATCGATTTTGGTTTTAATATATTAATATAACTCTGTTGATCATCTGATAAGGATATCAAATTAATAAGTTAGGTTATTTTCGTATTAAAAATGCGCAAACATAATTATTAGCCCTTGATAAAATAAAGTTGACAGTAATAAAGTTGCGAAAATAGTCTGGAGGACAGTTGTACTACTTCCAGACAAGCTAACTCCTAAAAACTTTTCGAAATAAACTAAAGTAAGTGCTACATTAAGTCGTTTTGCTAAATGAATATATGTTGTGGTTCATTGCACACGGAAACTATATGTGATCAGAATATAATTACTCTAGATATATTATAATTTATTTAAATATAATAATATAGGATATAATTAATCTAGATAGGCGTGGCATCTCAGTATTTAAAAACTCTCACTACAAACATTGCGATAAGTTTCATGCGTCAAAAGGAGCTAAAATTCTAAATGTAATTGTTTATCTTTTAATTTACTGGGCATTTCTATATATATGTGGTTTTTATTTTTATTTTTTTATTATGATTCTTTAAATACTCAACCATACTTAACCAAACGTACGAAACCATTTATTATAATTATTAGACTTATTAATGAAAAAAATTTTGTGAAGTTTGGATGATAATTTAAAAACATTTTGGTAATTAAAAATATTTTAAACAGAACTGTTTTTTTGTTTAAAAAACAAAGTTAAAAATTAAATTTTTATAGAGGGTTTCAAAAATATATTGATGTATTACGTTTTTATGTTTAGTTACAAATACCTGAATATTGCAAAATTATATGGACCCCATATATATATATATATATATATATATATATATATATATATATATATATATATATATATATATATATATATATATATATATATATATATATATATATATATACATATTAAGTTTCTCCAGAATGAGCCAACAGCGCAACAATGAATCAAACTATATTTAAATAAATTGAGTGTATATTAATCAATACATATCAGATATTTCGTTAGTTTTCATTTGATCCATTATTGATTTGTTGGCTCTTTCTGTAGGAGATCAGGAATGCAATACTAGCCATGATTCAATCATTTGTTTTTAATTAAAAAAATAATACCCGTCTAAATTTGCTTGAAAATCGTCTATAAAAGGTCTAATTCGTAACTATTTTTTAGTAAAATAATAATACTATTTGAATTATTATAATTCAAATATTTTAAATGGCCACCACTTTAAAATTTACTACGTAAACTTGAAAAAACGTTTTTCATTTTTCAATAAAATTATATAAAATGGTTTACTTACGTTTCGTAAAATTTGGTTAAGTAATTTGAATAATATGATTTTTTTAAAACAAACACTAACACAGACGGGTGGTAAACGAAAAGAGATAGATCAATTCATTGGTCTATGCAACAACATCCCAAAGTTCGTAGTGACATTTTTTAACAGCCTATAGTTTTATTTGGTTCTTCTCCAAATTAGATTGCAAGTCAAATTATATACACTGTTATTGAGCTTTTTATCCATTAAGTCATTAAAGACTTTGAGTGGTGCTTTTTAAAATATAAATTTACAAAAAGCTGCCAAGCCCCTTAGCATTGATGTCCTGTTCCTTGAGGAGAGTAATCTGTCAAATATTTATTTTAACAATAATACGAATTATTAAGTACACATCATTACCTTTCCGTGGGGGTTTAGTGTTTAAGTATTTGTATTGTGGAGCGCAAGACCCAAATGTAGGCCTATATATGAATTTAACTAATACTCGGCAGATTAAGTTTTAACAAACTCCCGTGTTTAAATATTTATTTTAATTACGGTTGATTTTTATTTGTATTCATTTATTGAAAAATAACAATTATTCATTATTCATCTCTAAGACTCCGATCGTAGAGATGAGGGTGAATATGAGGAGTGAATGAGTGTGATGAGTGTAGATGAACGAGTGTAGTCATTGTTACTATCTCAGTTCGACTTAGCTCAGAAAGGACTATTTATTAATAGCCCAATAGCCACGGCAACTATGAGACCTACAGCTTTATGTGGAATCCGAACCACATAGGATTGGTCTGATTTTCAGCTAACTGACAAGTCTGACACTCAGATCTCTTCCCCACACAACATCCGAACCTTGACTACCATTCAACCCGGACACTCCAGACTTCTCTAGTAGTGTCTACGTTGATGACAACCACTTAGCGGACGCCGTGACGGTATTAAGAGAACTGAGCATGGAACCATCACCTACAATCTCCCAAACACTTTGTCCCCAAGTAGCTTTGTCCCCCAAGTACGGGCTACGGCACTGCACCACCAGTGCAGGATGTGGTCTAATGATTACATTAAAACGTTTAAAGTTGTGTTTAGTAAAGCCAAGGATAGTTTTGATCGTTATATTTATAAATTCAACTGGAGGTAAAGGATCTTATATGATCCAAAGCTAATTTATGAAGTTATAGTTGGTTTTTATATTATTTGATATCTAAGTAAATTAAAAATTACACTTTGAAAGCATTATTACCTTTAAATAAAATTGTCTACCTAACAATATTACTTAGCAAATAACATTTTGCTTAGTCTTATTAAATTATCCTGAAAATTTAATAAATAAAACATATTGATTATTATAAAAATATTTAATTCTTGAACCGTAGTAACGTACTTCACCCGTTAACTGATATATGAAGGATTGTGAGGAGCTGCACCGAAGTAGGACTAGACAGTGTTACTCAGTTTATGTGTCACTATCTGACTCAACATCTAACTGGTTGGCATCACGCGGACTCGTTAAGGATAATTGCCAATTCCCAGGCTGATCTTCCATCTTTAGTGCCTCGTCTATAGCAGGATTTAAATAGTGTGATGTTTTAATTGATTTTGACCATTAAAGGAACAAACATATACGTAATGTAAACCTAACTTTACAAATGGGTTCAATCATGCACATTTACATTCGCTAAGTTCTGTGATTTAAAATATAATTTTAATGCTCATGGTTTGCTTATAATCTTATAGTTAAGTGTGATAGTTATAGTTAATAATGAAGAAAATTACATCATTCATAACTCAATTTCTTTACAGTAAATATAAAAGTTTAGACTAAAGTCTGGAATATATTTATTAATTTTAAAAGTATTGAAATAAATATAATGAAACTTTGTAGGGTAAATGCAGGTATAGTTGGCATACACTAGTTATTGGCACCCTCCATTTAAAATTATAGCTGTAAATAAACAATTCAATCTAAAATCCCCAAAACTTAACTGAGCTCCTTACACTGTACGTGTATGGACGGGCAGGTGAGTCAGTGCCACTGTACGTGTATGGGCGGGCGGGTTGGTCAGTGCCACTGTAGGTGTATGGGTGTTGCTGTAGTTTTGTGTGTGTGTACCCCATCTGCAAACACGTTATAAGCACAAAATATAAAACGTTTGTTAAGTTAAAAAAAATGTCTTGCCACTTGCAGCATGTTTCAGTGCAGTAAACACTTCTGTTCGAGATGTTATAAAGTTATAAGAAACATGTTTCATATTAGAAGAAATTTAGCTTAATTTCTTAACAAAATCATAATTGAACTGAACTATTGTACTTCAGTATACTCAACCTCTGTAAATAATTTTGTATTAGGAATGTTATGTATAGATTCATTAAGTACTATTGTTCACATAACATTACAGATTTTGTGTCTTTACCTGAAAATTATGAGTCAAAAGGGGGTGCCAACATCTGATTCTCATTTGTGTTTATTTTCAGTTATTGGCGCCTAACTGACAGTGCCAATAGTTCGTATTATCGGCATGCTGGATCGCAACTGGATCTTTTGATGTAATACTAGCTGGCACTGCCAACTACTCGTATAATTTGCAAAGCCAAATAGGTTGAATGCTGATATTATTGGCACACGCTAATTATTGGCACTATCTATTTTTAAATTTTAAATTTAGTAATTTTTAATATACACAGGTAGATAGACTATATATGATTAGTGATAATTGACAGCTAAAATATTGCAAAAATATGGGTGCCAATAACTAGTTTATGTATGTGCCAATAATTACTGACATAAACTATTTTGTCTTCAAACCAATAAAACAAATATTATATATATATATATATATATATATATATATATATATATATATATATCAGTTATTCATTTTTGTTATCCCCCTATTACACAGCACTAATACACTTTATAAAAAAATTAGTTTTGATAACATTAAGTGTTTCTATGATGTGTAGACAAAATTGAATAGTGTTGCGTCCCTCAAAGTTCCAATAACTGGTGATTTACCCTATTTACGTACATGTCCCTATAGCAAACATTTAGACATATATTACTCGTGTTTCATACATACAGGGGATGACCCACGAAGGAAGTCTTAAACATTTTAAATGTAAGCCTATATCAAGTTATACCTAAATTTTAAGATGTTTGTTTTTAAAACACAAAAGTGCAAACCTGAAATCAAAAGAACTACCTGTCAGAAAATATAGCCTCTCAAAAAATGTAATATATAATTAATGCTTTTTAAGAACAAGGATAAGATATTTATTATCTATTGCTGTGTAGAACTAAAATTTAAATAACTAACTTATGAGGCAAATTTTTAAAAAGATTTAAACAATTACTATGAGTTTAAACATTTTCTTAAACTATTCGTATGGTAAAACTACTGTCAAAAGGTTTTTAATAATTTTTCTTATTTTTATTTAATAATATTTTTTTTATTATAACACTGTCTTTGTTTACAACTGCTAACAATCAACAACACACTCAACAACATGGAACTCTAACTGTTTAATAATTTGCCCAATAACTAATAAAAAAAAGTAATATAGCATTAAATTCATTGATTGGCTCTTTTTTCTTACTGAGTAATCCTTGATCTCAGATTTGGACTTTATTGTTGTACAAACAAAGGCCTTTAAGATGAGGTAAAACTAGAAGTAGGCTCACTTTTTAAATGTTTAAGAATATGGTTACGGGCCATCCTCTGACTGAGAAAAATAAGTAAAATATGTCTAAATGTTTGGTATGTGAACATGTATATATCTAAAAAAATTTCATTACATTCCTTTCAATAGTTTCAAAACTCATAAATATATTTTTGACTTTTCCATAACATGACATTAAATTCTTTGAGTGGCTGTATTTTATAAATGGGTCATCCTTTTGTCCTCAAGTTTGCATTTCTGTATTGTACAGACACCTTTAAAATGAGGTACAACCCGAGGTAGGCTTACATTTTTAATGTCTAATACTTCAGTCATGGCCAATAACTAGTGTTTAAGTGGTTAGGTGGGTCAATATCATTGCACTTGTAGAGGTGGGCAGTTGGGTCGAACACAATGACCGTGTATGGTGGATTTGTCAACTACACATTTATGTGTAGGTGGGTCACTGCACAGTTTTGGGTGGGAGGGAGGGTCAATACTGTACACGCACAGTGGTACATTTCTCACCCACTTAGTACAACCATAAGCCATCTTACCACCTCCCTAGAAAGGGAATACCAGAAACCCAACATATACTAATGTGCAGTATATACTTATGTCCAAAAATGTTTGTATTTGAAGTATTTTTGGCCACACTATGCTGAATAGGAAATGAATTGACTGTGTAATAAAGGCCGATGACGATTTTTGTATAAATAATAATAAAGAAAGGCTGGCTAAAGAAAAACGAATAAAATATGTCTGAATATTTGGTATAATGACAAGGTTTCATTACATAAATGTAAGGTTTCATTACATTTCTTTGAATAGTTTTAAAATAATAAATATAGTTCAGACTTTTTCAAACCCTGAATACTTGTCATTACTTATTTATAGATTTAGTTTCTCAAAACTAAAAATATATTAAAATATAAATTTCATTCAATCATTAAAAATGGTATGCACAACAGTACGTGCATGTTAATCAACGAGTGAAGTACTACCCACTAGCCCAGTTAGGAATTGAACCTTAGAACTTGTCCTCCATGGTCTAAAGATTTAGCCATTCAACCTCCCCACCGGCAAAAGGAAAAGGATTTACTATTACATGTTTATTGATTCAGGACAACCAGTTTCTTTAAAATATATATTTTAGTTTCAAAATTCTATATTATATTGTATATTATATATTTTATAATAATGTTGAATCTTCTAGGTAATCACCCAACAAGAATGAATAAAATAAACGTGTTTATAGGTTGTCAATGATAATTCAATATAAATCGTAAGAATTGAAGTAAAAAATAATAAGCTAAACTTAAAACTTTACAAAAATCGTCATCGGCCTTTATTACACAGTCAATTCATTTCCTATTCAGCATAGTGTGGCCAAAACTACTTCAAATACAAACATTTTTGGACATAAGTATATACTGCACATTAGTATATGTTGGGTTTCTGGTATTCCCTTTCTAGGGAGGTGGTAAGATGGCTTATGGTTGTACTAAGTGGGTGACAAATGTACCACTGTGCGTGTTACAGTATTGACCCTCCCTCCCACCCAAAACCGTGCAGTGACCCGCCTACACATAAATGTGTAGTTGACAAATCCACCTTCTCATACACGGTCATTGTGTTCGATCCAACTGCCCACCTCTACAAGTGCAATGATATTGACCCACCTAACCACTTAAACATTAATGATATTAGACTATATTCATGAAAAAAAGAAAGTTAGGAATATTACTGGGAAATATTGGTAGTAATGCTACTTTTATGACCACGATATTATTTCCCACATTTTCCCATCAAACACCATAATGATACCCTTAGAAATGTTTCAATATAAAGTCTAGTTAGAGAATTTGTGATGTAGCTAGTAGAGAAACTGTAAAGATTTTGAATTCTGATTATTTTAGTAGTTATAAAAAAGATTATTTAATTAATGATAATTAGTAAAAACTACAATAATAAAATAATCAGACAGATTATCAACTGCCATTTACATGTTTGGAATTAATTATAATTAAAATGCTATGAATGAAAATATCTTCACAACATTTTGTTACCTTCAATATTTAAAGGAGTACTATACACTTATTTGCTACACGATGTCTAATTAAGAAAGCATTCTTTTTCTATAGTATGTAGTGACCCACCCACCCCACACCCTTACATCTACAGTTAGCAGCATTAACCACTTACCGACAGTAAATAGCGCATGTAATCAAACACTGCAACATACATCAAAACCAGTTCCACTTTTAAAATATAAACCTACTATCAGTCTATTCACAAAGCATATTTGTTTTTTACCAATCAATACATGTTATTTATTGATTAATGCATTAATAATTTAAAATATTATCCTAAGTTATCCAATTAAAAGATAAAGTCTAGAATTTTACTTTTTTATCAATAGTTATAGGGCATGGGAGGCAACAAATATTATTGTTAGCGTAATGTTAGAAAATGTAGTAGCTAAGACGATGTTAAGTAATGCAAAATAAAAGTGAATTTCTTTAGTAGAACTCTTAAGGGCTTGGCTCATTTTGTTTATATTTCCCAAAATATGATAATAACAGCTTCCGTAGTATAATATAAGAAACATTAATTTTAGTAAAATCTATTTTTCGGAAAGTGTATCAATTTCTGCAACTAATTTAAATTAAATTAAACCTATTACACAATTTTCATTTACACTTTAAAAAATGTACAGTGTATTTTACTGTACAATAGATTTTCCAGCCTCAGGCACATAACGAGGCTATATAGTAATTATAATTTGAACTAATGAAAACAAATTTGTAATCCATAGTCTCAATTTTAAGTGTAACCTTGTTTTTACCTGTAGTGTTTAATGAAACTAATGGCACAGTTCTGTAACTCAGCTACTTGGGGACAAATGTTGAGGAGATTGTAGGCGATAGATTCTAAGAACGGTCCTCTCAATACTAACATGGCGTCCACTCAACGGTTGCCACCAACGTGGACACTTCTAGAGAAGTTTGGTGTGTCCATGTTGGATGATAGTCATGGCTCATATGTTGTATATGGAAGAAAAATGAGTGCTAGGATTGAAATTTTGCTGAATAATAGACCAAAACTGCGTGGTTCAGATTCCACTTAAAGTCCCTTAGTTGTCCTGGGTATAGGGATAGTAATAAATAGCTCTATCTGCGGGACATTCTACACTCGTTCATCTACAATCATCACATTGATTCCCCCTGATTATAATCGTTAAAATTTTATATTAGTTTTATCGTATTCTTTATTATTTAATCTTGAAATTCACCATATTTATGTGTACAAGTTACGTTCATAGTTTTATTAAGAGTTATAGTGAATTACTTAGGGATCATACCAGAGGTCTTAAAACAATAATAGTAGAGTTCCAGGAACAGTGACTACTTACTATTCAATAGAAATTAAAAATTATATCTTTAGGCCTTTCGAAAACAATTTTTCTATTTTCAAGAAATTTTCATAATTTTCTTATTCAAACTGTTATGTGATTAACAACATGTTTTCTATAGGTCTAAAAATTTCATTTTAATTTTCTTTATTGTAAAATTTGTTATTCGTCAAGTTATACAAATAACCAAACAGTAGTGTTTTTCACTATAATATATGCTAGTATATTATAACTGTGCTAGTACAAACTATAGTTTAAAGTAAATGATGGGTAAATTACTGTCAGATTCAGCAGTGTCATATAACATATGGTTTTAGCTGAGGACATAAAATGGCACCCATTAATTTTAGTAATTAATGTGGAAATACGTCATGAACACGTGGGCTTGTCGGTGGAGTAATATTCATTGTGATAATAACTATACCTAAGAAACAACAGATTTAACCATTCAAGCTTTCTTGATCAAGAAGTTTAATGTTATTGAATCTTGCAAGCAAAGTTAAATATTTTTACTATCTTTAAGTTATCATCCTGTAGGCAACCAGACTCGGTATTATCCTAGGATATAATGTTTATTGTATATTGTTAAAACGATAAAGACTTATCGTTTTTCCTTTTAAATATTACCACTTCTATATCATGAAAAAGAAGTTAACTATCACAAAAATTCCAAAAATATGGTAATAAAATGATAGATCCAAAAAATATCATATAGCTGTTGATTCTTCAATGTTTGTTTTTCTACATAAAATCGATAGTTTACAACATGAAAAAAAAACGAATAAGTTAAAAATGAAATATTAACTATTCAGTATAAGATTGGAGAATCACATTTATGTTTTCAGTAGTTTAAAGATACCTTGTTAACTAAGACAACTTGTACCATGTATGTTATATGTCCCAGTAGTACGTATAAGTACAAAATAAATACTATGATTTTCGAAATTATGACTTTTATCAGTTTAATATGAATAATAAAAAAATTCAGTTAAATTTTAATATTATGTGATGTTTTTCTTCTTTGTCTATATTTTATTGCGTCATAAAAAGTGCATTTTTCTAATTAGTAAATATATTATCATTATTAGCTTATATTTTGATCAGGTGATTCTATATTATCGTATTTCTGCAAGTTAATAAATACTGGCAGAAAGTATATAATTATATAATAAATTATAATTTTTAACGATGGCCATAATATACCAATGTTTGTGCTGCTGTTTCCTGTGTATTTTTTTCAACATTAATTTTTACTTTTAATTATAAACAAAAATTTGTCTATATTATTGCAATTCGATTTGTAAAATAGCCACCAAATATATTTGTTAACCTGTGCAATTGTAAAACTGTTTAACAATTCAATAGTAAGGAAAATTCAGTACCAGTTACACCTTAGTTAAGCTTAGCGGTTTGTTGCTTGTGAGTAAAGCCAGCCAGAGGTGCATGACTGAGTATCGCTGAGTCAAGCCATTCCAAAATTAATTTTCTAAGGGGCTTAGGCTCACTTGAGTGAAACCGTTGTGCCTAAGTAATGTGTCTTACTACGGTCGCATGCCTGTAAATGTTTGAATATGAGTAAAACCTATTGCATATTATGGCTTTTTACCTTTTATATAACAAATATTAAATATTTTCTTTATTATTTCAATATTACTATTTTTCAATAAATTGTTATGCTAGCAAAATAGGGCTAATAATACAGTTAATTCCTCATCCAAAATTTGTGCACACATAATTCTTATAACGAACAATCTAAATTTGCAGGATCAAGTTTAAACAAAACAACTAACATCTTGGGGTTTGATTTAGTTTATTCTTAGTAAGATCATGTAATAGGGAATGATTTTGTTTAATAAAATGCTTATATTAATATATAAAATTATTTATCGGTTGAATTTGGTTTACTACTCTTTATTTAAGCAGTTCTATACAAATGTTCTGTAAATACTTTTGAGAGTTGTATGTACACGTTTAAATACTTTTTGAATAAATATTTATTTAATTGTTACAAAGTAACTAACTATTTTTATTAAGTAATAGATTTAGATAAAAGTTTCTAAAATATTTATCACATTTTTATTTAGTCAAATATAGATTTTATACTAACTTAAATATTTTACCTTTTTAATATTTGTATTTGCAAAAAAACTTTAACTATATTATAAGATCAATACGTAGATCTTATTTGATAAACAGTCTATTCAAAATAATATACGAAACAATATTATTCATTGAAACTAAAGAAATTACAACTTGATAGGTCAGCATTATAAAGAGACCTTCTATGTATTGCATACTTTGATAAAAATGCATACCAATTATAGTACAGTAATTGGTTTTGATAAAGAATAAAATGTTATATATTTCGTATAGTAAAAAATACATATTACAATGATATACAACTAGCTCAAAACTATTTGTTCATTATAATGATTCTTTGTCGCGAATTAAGAAATAAAATATATAATACAACCAATTCAATCAGAAAAACTCAGGTAAGCCCACAAAACACTTGGATTTTAAAAACAAAGCGTAACTAAAGATTCAATTTTTTTTTTATAAAGTATTAGGAGCTCACATTATTTGTTCGTTTCGACAATTTTTTTTAATTTTTTTAAAAGCTACACCATGAATTGAAGATTTAAGATTAATACAATTAACAACTGAGTATTTATTAATCTGGTTAGGCATACAATTTAAATTTTATCACTAGGGAAAATAATAAAGTGAACTTCCATATTCACTTGATAAACAAGGGAAGTTATTTTAATAACAATAGTATTTATTGTGATAACAAATTTAAAAGACATGTTTATATACACCTAAATTCGATTAAGCAGTTAATGACATTAGTATGAAGATGAAACACAGCATCCTACAAGTAGGAGTGAATAATGCTGTGAAAAAGGGAAAGGGAGATGCTGTGACGTAAGAGGGAGGTGTACATTTGTCAGATGTACTTTTACATGTATAAGTACAAATGTTGGTTAGTTGAAATTTTTTTGCATAAAATTATAGAATAGATTTATTTTGACATCAATGCATATTTTTTTAAATTTGATGAAGCTATGAAGACCTCTTTAGTATTTGTCACAAAAAGTTATAATTTTGTAAAAAATGCTCCTTTGACTTGTCCTAAATGTTTTTCTATTCAAACAAATTTATTACAAAATCAAGTTTTCTTTAGCCAAATGGCAATCATTAAAAAAAGACTAGAGATTATATCTAATACACAAATTTTATATATTTAGGAGACTAAAATATTTTACTTATGTATACGATGCATTATGTGTTTAATAACAATAACATTACTTAAGTAGAGTTATGGAAGATGTTTTTCATAAAATCTTGTAGTTTGTAGTTTTAGAGTTGATGATTCTCCTGAATGTACTATTTCGAACTGTCAATGTGCTAAGCACAACCGGCGTTCTACAGATCGTTCTTTTTGAGAAACCACTCCCCGTTCACAACATTATCTATTTACAAAGTAAATCCATAACATTCAATGGTGAGGATTTAAAAAATATATTATTTAATTTATAACGAATACATTTCCAGGATTTTAATGTTTCTTTAGAAGCTACTTTATTAGAAAAATACTACGACAAAAAGCATCTATAAAACATGTTTTCTAGATGGCATTGACTCTTAGACCAATATTGTTACTTTATTTATGTGGAATAGGAAAATAAGATTAAAGTTTAATCATTGATAAATAAATAGCTTTATTTACGTCACTGTTAACTACTGTTACTCATAAAAAATTAAATATAACTGAGCCAGACATTATTACTTGTGAACTACCACTCAGATATAATGAGAGTCCATCAAAAGTATTTGAAGTTAGTAAAATTGTTGTCCTCCATGAAAGATCCATACACAATTGAAGCTCCGTAGGTGTTCTTACTTTTGTGAACTCGACTGCAGTGCCCTCAATAGGCTCAGTTAATTTCGGACAAATCCTCTTACAAGAGATCTCTTTAACTTATCGTCAATCCTGCTGAATACGTGTTAACCCTCCAGATCCCACTCAGAAGATAAAGAAGAAATTAAACAGATGAAACAGAAAAACAGATGAAGTAGAATCAGTATTACCATTCTCTTAAGGGTATATAAATAATTAATGATAAATCATAAATACACGTATATATCCATTTTCCATATATTTACGATGAAATTATGTAAGGTAGTTATTTATCAGTTAAAAAACCTTATCTAGTGTCAAAAGTATATTTGGTGTAATTACTACTGTATAAGGTGCAAACGTTGACATAATTTGTAATAGTAATGTATAAGTCTGAGGTTATAGTACACCCAATATTTAAATATAAATTATGTCTTATCCAAATTTATAAATTTATATGGTAGAGTGTTTCAGATGATCTCAGTACATTCTAGCTATATCAATATATAAAACTACAAAATATATATAATGTAATGAAATATAAAATAATAAAAACATATCCATCCATATTCCTATCCAAATAAAACAATTACTTACAAAACAAATTGTAAAATTAAAACCAAAATTGACAAATAAACACCTACTAAAAGCACAACAGTACTCCTAAATTTTATCATTTTGTTCATGGAGATATCGTAAGAAAAAGGTATTGCATATAAGAATTTCAAATGAACGGTACAACATATTTTTAAAGAAAAGCAGATTATTTTTTAGATAAAATGGTACTTTCAAAACAATTCAGAAGTCAGGTCTAATAGGTGATTTATTTAGAAATTTTTTTAACGTGGATTAATATTGATTGGAATATAGCATAAAACCAAATATCCCAACCAAAAATGTTAACAGTAAATATTTTTAGAAATAAAATATATATTTTCACCATAGAACTATCTATATTCAGAAAAATGTATGGGTAATACGATGAATTAGTGTTAACATATGTGAGAAAAAAACAAACATTGTGTTTTGTTATAATTTCCGTCTAAAATTTACTTTTGTATATAATATTTACTCAGCACTTTAGTCAAAGCATGTACTATGTCAGACGTGTTTTTAAATGTGATTCCAATTAAAACTGGCTTGAATTGACTGGTGGCTTTTAGTTGATTGAAACACTACACTGGTGTGTGTGTGTGTGTGTGTGTGTGTGTGTGTGTTGTGTGTGTGTGTGTGTGTGTGTGTGTGTGTGTGTGTGTGTGTGTGTGTGTGTGTGTGTGTGTGTGTGTGTGTGTGTGTGTGTGTGTGTGTGTGTGTGTGTGTGTGTGTGTGTGTGTGTGTGTGTGTGTGTGTGTGTGTGTGTGTGCGCGCGCGCGTGCGTGCGTGTGTGTCTGTGTGTGTGTGTGCGTGCGTGTGTGTGTGTCTGTGTGTGTGTGTGTGTGTGTGTGTGTGTGTGTGTGTGTGTGTGTGTGTGTGTGTGTGTGTGTGTGTGTGTGTGTGTGTGTGTGTGTGTGTGTGTGTGTGTGTGTCTGTGTGTGTGTGTGTGTGTGTGTGTGCGTGTGTGTGTGTCTGTGTGTGTGTGTGTGTGTGTGTGTGTGTGTGTGTGTGTGTGTGTGTGTGTGTGTGTGTGTGTGTGTGTGTGTGTGTGTGTGTGTGTGTGTGTGTGTGTGTGTGTGTGTGTGTGTGTGTGTGTGTGTGTGTGTGTGTGTGTGTGTGTGTGTGTGTGTGTGTGTGTGTGTGTGTGTGTGTGTGTGTGTGTGTGTGTGTGTGTGTGTGTGTGTGTGTGTGTGTGTGTGTGTGTGTGTGTGTGTGTGTGTGTGTGTGTGTGTGTGTGTGTGTGTGTGTGTGTGTGTGTGTGTGTGTGTGTGTGTGTGTGTGTGTGTGTGTGTGTGTGTGTGTGTGTGTGTGTGTGTGTGTGTGTGTGTGTGTGTGTGTGTGTGTGTGTGTGTGTGTGTGTGTGTGTGTGTGTGTGTGTGTGTGTGTGTGTGTGTGTGTTGTGTGTGTGTGTGTGTGTGTGTGTGTGTGTGTGTGTGTGTGTGTGTGTGTGTGTGTGTGTGTGTGTGTGTGTGTGTGTGTGTGTGTGTGTGTGTGTGTGTGTGTGTGTGTGTGTGTGTGTGTGTGTGTGTGTTCAAATACTACATTGAAAATTTATGTAACACTACATTAGGCACTCATGCTATGAGGAAGAATAAAAGACCATAGAATATTCTCAAGAAAGGAGTACATATTCTCGAGAGGAGAAGAACTTTGAATTATATCATATAATAAATTAGTGAATTAAAATACGTATTTTTATATTATTAACCTTAATGAAACAACTCTGAAAATATATGGTTCTGCTATTTTAATGGAACATATATAACACATGGTGAAATATTTCGTAAACTAGGAGACACCCCTGCATGCTTGCTTCGTATACTAACACCATCTTTTGCTGTGCTCATAATGTAGCTACGTAATAGTTGTTTAACAAAAAAATTCAGTTTCATAATATGATTGCTGGTGTATAATTTTAAGTTCATAAGAAGTATTTATAAATATTAAAATATGTATAATTTTAAACTGTTTACCGTGTGATTTTTTTACTTAAACCAATCTACCACTTTGAAATGTCTAAAATGTTGTTATTAATTTGTTGATATTGAATTAAATAAAAGTTGTTATGTGCATAGTAAAGTATTCTTCTTTTGCAAACCCTGAAAAGTAAATTATTAATTCACTTTAAAAATGGAGTCCATAAAATATTTATTTCTCTCTAAGAATTTCCTAGGGAAAGGTTATTTGATTAAACTCAGTAATAAACTATGTTTTGATAAGGTGAGTCTTTATAAGTTGATTCTATAATGTTATGTTCTGAATCATATTATTAGTAAAACAAAACCATCGTAGTTTCTGTTATTTCTACACCTCAGATATTTTCCTCCAGAACACATTATTACCTGTGTAGTTACAAAATCCATTAGCTTTTATTGTAGGTAATCATGCAATATCCACATCAACCCTAACTTACTTGAATTAAATATGTTATTACATTAACTTTAAAAGTGTAACAACATTTTTACGCTTTCATTATTATCGTATAATAAGTCTGTAAGCCTACATTTTTAGATTTAGAAACTTCATGTATAAAATGTCTTTTCTAACAAATTTACATTAAATTGCTACTGAAGGAATCATTTTGCTACGCATTTACAGATAATATAACTTATTTATAGTTTAAACGTTTGTTCACCTAAATTTATAAATTGTTAACTTACTGTAAAAAGTAAAATTACACTCAAAGAAACAATACAAAAGACATTTATTAATAAAGCGAAATATATTAGTACATAAAAAGAGTTAAACTGAGACTATAATGTGGCTAGACATACAAAATATACATTTAACTCATTTACACATTCACACCAAAATAAAACAATAAAAAAATATATGTTTTGTTAAAATAATAGTTCTACTGAAAAATATTAGAGTAAACCAGCTATTATTAATCTTAGAAAAAAATGTTCTCCAATATTATGCTGTTTGATTTCTTACATTCTACCACTTTTTGACTTGAAAAGTCGAAAAATTATTGATCAATTTAGGTATCTCTATGGTGGCTTGATTGTTCTTCCACATCTACTTGTCAAATGGTGGTCGTTCACATTCTGATACTGATGGCTTCTCATTCTTCATTAAATATTTCACTTTTATAATCCTCATAGGTTTGATAATTTCCAGACTTTTTGTCTTCAGAATGGATGGTTTCTAGTGGATACACATGTTATATTGGTTTAACAATCGTCCTTTTGATGTTTTTAGTTCCAACAGACGTGTATTACCATCTTTTCCAGGAAAAATCTTATCAATCTTCGCTAATGGCCAATCAATACGTTTTATATTGTCACTTCCAAGGAAGACAATTTCTCCAACTTGTATTTGTCGTGATTTTTTTTCTTTGAATGTAACACCAGTCGACTAAAATATTCACTTCTAAACCTCTTCTGAAGATCTTCTTTTACTTTAAGTCTATAATCCGAATGTCTAGACAAACTAGTGTTTTCAATCTGGTCTAAGTCGGGAACTCCATACTCCCTTGTATCATTCAAAAACATTGCTGGTGTCAAAACTTTCATATCTTTATTGTCTTCTGAAAAATTTAAGTTAAAGTCTTCTATTAATAATCGATTCACAACTGCATAAGATGGTCAATAATTCTTCATATGTTAAACAAGCTCTTCCAAGTACTTTACGAAGAAGTTGTTTTAAAAGCCGTATAAGCCTCTCTCACCATCCTCCCCACCATGGCGATGCTGGTGGGTTGAATTTCCACTTTATACGTTTGATAATACTGTATTCAATTATCTTACTCCAGTTTAACTTCTTAAATAACATTTTAAAGACATTCATTACTATTATGTATTTCAAATTCATACCCAGAGGTAGTTTTCCGAACATATATTTTTGTAATATTCAAGTACTATATAAAACTTTAAGTTTTTCACCTTGCTGTAGTAGTACAGTTAGTGTCTATTGTAGACACTTTCTTCAAAACTGATAGTAAAATGGGTGCCATATTTTTACTAAATATAAACTCCGTTAGACATTGAGAATGACTTAGACCAACGATACATTACTCTAATATAGACTAAAAATGTTAAAAATAAGATATTCAGGAGGAAAAGAATGTTCATAATTATAATGCCTAAACGAAAATTGTTTTTTAAAGAAGCAGTGCGGCCCAGGGCAGTGACAATGGCAGTTACCTCATCTCTTTATAACCTTGTTGAAGCTACTCAGTTCGTAAACGTGGCTTTTCCTACCCCAAGTTTTATAGTACATGTTTCAAGAGTTCCTTAATGGTTGATCATCTGCATTCACATGACACTCTCGTGTCAGTTTTTTAATGTTTTTTGATATATATACTACTAATCGAAATATAGTTTTCTTTAATGAATTAATTGAGTTAAATGTTATTATTATTTTAAATCGTATTAACTATATAATAATTTGTGTTTTTAAGTGTCAATAGTATGCTATACATATTAAATGTCATTTATAGAGACAATTACAGACTTGCAAAGTAATATTAATCTAATGTTCTGTTTAAATCCCATGAATAACCGTATAAACAGTTAGGTATAGTAACTTAAGTTATAATTAATTCACCTTAAACCAACTAAAGGTAAATATTCAAAATAACTAAGGGAATAGCTTTTTGTTAATATTTGAAAACATATAAACCTATAGTTAATATTAAATTGGGCAACCGTTTTTATTTAATCTTTAAACTTATAAACCAATTAATTGTTCACCTTATATTTTAGAAAGCTATTTTATAAGCAAGCTTCGATTTTATGGATTATAAAATGTAATCTTCAAACTTAAATTAGAAACCAAGAATGTTTTGTAGTAAAGTAAAAATGCGATGCATTTAAACTGTGATTTAAATATTTTGCTTAAACTCTTAAACTAATATTTAAGTTAACTAAATTAGATAAGTATACATAACTTCATACTATATAATTATAGTATGTGTTTTTATGTATAATTATGTGTTCTTAAAAAGTTTTATGAAACACTACCATACATTGCCAAATTGGTTTCACAAAATCGAACCAACCAACCGGAGAAGCAATGACATAAAACACAAAGTAAAGTTGCCAATGTACGCTTAGGAGATTAAAACACACACTCTCTCTCACTCGCTCGCTCTCTTGCTCCATTACCCACACAAATAGTCTCTGATCATCCAATTGCCATATTTTCACATCATCTAAATTTCTCAACGGCCTAATAATTCATAAACCTTTCAAAATCACAATATTAGTTACAACTTATAAAGTATATTATATATATTTGAAGCTCCCTTTATTCACTGATTTCTCTTAATTTTTTAATAGCCTTTTTGATAAGGCATATAATTTTAAGCAGTACTTAAAATCAAATATATGTATAATGTATATAACTAAATTAAAGAATATCATTTTACATTCAATACTTTTAGTTTCGTTCTATAAACACTTAAATTCAATTGAATAGTCTATCACTCTGAGATATTGACTAATGCTTTCATAAAGTAATTTAATAATCATGTTTCAGAGGAAAGGTTAAACAAAAAGGGGAAGAAAGATTTCATACTGATGAAACTTTCACAGACAAGTTGATATCTCTTGTGGACAAGAGGTACTTGTCAATGTTAAATCCAATCAACATGAGAACAATTAATCAATATGCATATAAGCATTTATATGTAAAGCCTACTGATATTATATGCGTTAACATCTAAAATGTTATCTCAATAAAGTGTTTATTTAAATTAGGTATTTTTCTATTAGAGGCCTGCTTAAAACAAGTTGAATCTGCATGCTTTGTATGAAAACTGTACAATAGACTACAAATATTATCAAGCTGCCTTGTTTTGGGGATTTTATAAATGCAAAAATAAACTCAATATTAGTTTAGTATTTTGAACATATTTAAATGATGAAAATGTTTAAACTAATAAGATTGGATACAAAATTATGCATTTTTACTTCTAATTAAAATATTTTAGGTGTTATGTAATCCTCTTAAAAAATTCAAACCAATCACTCATTTGATTGTATTATTACTTCTAGAGTAGTTAAATCTGAAGTAGAGAGACCCCTTCAAAACTGTACCTCAAGAGAGACCCCTTTGAAATTGGTTCATTCTTCTTCAAGACAAGAGGACTTAATTGTTATTATTTATGAAACATTTATTTATAAAGAGCCATTCTTACGTTTGGAAAATAGCAATAAATACAATATAAATAAACGTTGCATGCAGTTGAGGACTCATAGATAATAATCTAAGGTAATATTTTTACCCTATCAGATTTTGACAGAATATCATTGGAGCTGTCATTCCCATGTTTACTATTTAGCCATTGATACACGTATCATGTGAGACATATCTGTTATCAGGGGTTCTAAATTTAGGAAATATCAAGGTTTGTTTTAATTGATAATATGTAAAAATAAGGCATTTTTTATTACGTTTCTTCCATATAAGTTTTCACCAAAATATCTAATAAATGTAATGGCATAGTTTTTCAATATTTCCTGATATTCAATAATTTGTAGCTAAATTAATAATACTTTCTAGATAAATAATTAAAAATAAAAGCATAATAATTATTTAACATATTGGGTTCTTGTCGTTACAATATTTTATTGCGCTAGTAGAATTAAACTTGTGGTTTATGTAGCACTACTTGATTCTGGATTGTAAACACGTCTCTTATAAAAAATGTATTCTGTATTATTTTTTAATGTTTTCTTTACAAAACTCAATGCTAATGTACATATGATTATAATGAATCAACGAAATTGTGAAAAGACAGCAGGAAATAATATGATATGATAACGTTTGTAATGCACACGACTCAAGGAATATTAAAATAGTTTTCATAGTATTCTATCGTTTGGATTATAATCGCAAAATTAATTATAAATATATTTTAATCTTACTTTGATTAATATAATACACATAAAATAATCATCACGACTGACTTGTAAAACTGCCTGGCCTTTGAAATTTATAATGTACTGTATATGGTCTTATTATATATGTGACATGATAGTCAAAATACAACAAATTTACCTATATCCTTGCGAGGAAAAGGGTTCCACCGAGATGCCTCAGCTGAATATTATCTGTGATTCAATCGAAGGTGACATTTTTTTATTGCTCATTAATATATAAATAGCTTGAGAAGAAGTCTTGATATGGGTTGGAAGAAATAAACAGTGATGATAAAAATCAGGAGCAAACTTACACACCTATCACTCAGGTATATGTACAGCACTATTTTTATGAGAAAGAAAAATTTAATGAACCATCAATTTAATATAAAAATAAATATCTGGGCTTAGAGTAGTAAACATTTATTTAGAATGTTCGTTTCTTTAGCTGTATTTACCCTACTTTATACAATTGGGAATACATATGCTAGTAATGGACGTTTGCCAGCTGTTATGTACAACATGTACGTGATGCATTCAGCAAACATCGTGCTCAGCACATTGTTCCTACTAATGTGGACTACACGACTTTTAAAAACATTTTGATGCATTATTAACATGTGATTGACCAGAAGATCCAATTACATACGTTCGGTTTACTGCTTAATTTAGATAGGTATAAAACAAAATTAAATTACATATTCTAGTTTAACTGGTAACATTATATTTTCAATTACATTTTCTATTGCTAAATTAATAAAGACTAGACAATCTCTGTTAATCAAGCTCGTCTCATTTTAATTTGTTAAACTATAAATATCTCACTAAGTAGTTGACAGAAATATGATACTCCATACATAATATTTCATTTACATTTTATTCGTTCTTTATATGGTCACGGAATATTAAAGGTGAATATTACCGACAACTACAAATATATTATAACATACAAGTATCTAGGGAAAAATAAAACCATTATGCCGGGTTTTAAAATAATATTATGTTAAATAAATTAGTAACTATATTTTTGATCTGTTCTTATAATTAATTAGCTGCTTTTATATAATTGGACTTAATTCATGATGCTGTTATTGGATAGGTTTAAGTTATAATATAAATGTATATAAAAATCCGCTTATATATTGCAAAGTGATTTCACAGTTATTATTTTACTTTTTTATCTGCGAAAATATTTTTATCTTGAAAAAGGCAAGGTCATATGACAACGCCAAAAATGTATGTGTTTTGTTCTTTCTTTTAATATTTATTTTATGATTTTATTTAAAACTAGGGTAAAATTATTTTTAATCCCTACGGTACACTTTGTGGAAATGATGTATTTTACAGCAACGTACCGCGTATAAAAATAAATCTTATTACTTTTAACTATGAATAGTGGAATATAAGCAGTTTACATTTTTAACTCAGAATGTCTACTACTTCTTGCAATATACACAAGTACAGAGTACAACAGTCGAGTCACAATAGTCATATATCTCTCAGTGATAAATGTTTTGTGGCTTTCTAAGTGGCTTACATTACTCTTTATCCATTCCCACTACAAACTGCGAAACGTTGCTAATTTCACTTAAGTCTGGATAAACTATTTTTACCAGGTTACTCATTATTTGATATTATGAATTTATATTATTATTAATTTTATATTCATGTAGATTTTATTGTACCAATAAAGTATATTTAAAAATGTTTAATGTTTAATCTAAGCATATTATTAAAGTATTTTAATAAACTATTTATTTTTAAATATTATTTTAAAAATCCAATATGTCTTTCTTTAAATTTACAGTTTGTTTCTATTTAATACGTAGTTTTCTGTCTTGGCCTATTTTTCCAAGCCTTTTAACAGACAAATGTTTGGTATTTATCTTATATACTATAATTGGTTGACGTTTAGTAAAGTAAGTGAGTACTTCAACTTTATTTGTCGTATTTTTCTAATCTCTTGCCGTATTAAAAGCTATTAAAACTATGTATAGAAGAATTTGCATTGAATAATGCATTCACTATAGAAGAATATTTTGGTAACTGAATTTATTTATTGGTTTTCTTAAATATTAGTCATCTTCTCTGAAATTTTGTTTATGCAATGTTATCAAAAGTAAATATTTTAATCATTCATATACTTAATTAAGCATAGTCTAAATATTAAGATTCCAGAGAGTGAAATGCAAATTTATAGATTTTAAGTAGTTTGTATGTTCAAGGTCAAGAAACAAAAATGTCATTTATTTATTACATATTTATTTATTTATTTATAAGACCGTCAAGATATGGGCGAATATGGATTTCGAATGAGTGTGATGAGTGTAGATGAGCGAATGTAGTCATTGTTACAAACTAAGGCCGACTATTCCTTAGAAAGTGTCATTAATAGCCAAATGACAAATGAACAGCCGGTGGTTATCAGCTGATCCTTCTCAAAATGTATTGACTCTGATTGGGATCCAACTGACAACCTTTAGCACATGAAGCTGGGATTGAACCAACTACGCTACCGACCAATAATTTTAATGAGAATGATACTCCATTTAAATTTCAATCTATGGAAATTATATTTTTGATTTAAAGAAGGGAACATACAATGTACCTTTCTTTGTGACCATATAATATTTATCATAAATAATTAACTATACAAAATAAAAACATAGTTTGATAGTTTTTCAAACGTTCGATTTTATAAAACCTATAAAGTAAAGTAAGATTGAGTTGTTTGTTTGCCCTTAGTACGATTTTCATAATTAGTGTTCCTAGATAAGGAGCGTTGCACTGGATAGTTGGGGTTTGTATTCAACACACAAATATAATTAGAATATATAATGAACATTCCATTCATATGATAATGAAACAACTGAAGTTTTCATAACTTAATTTGCAATTCCAGTTATGCAAAGGAGCTGCTACTTTACGTGCTAGTTAAAATTGAATAACTTAAATTTACTTTCAATTTATTTTATTTTATTAATATTATTACTGGTTTACTTAGTAATTTCAAGTCATATTTTATGAAAAAATCATAAATAAATAAAAATCCTTCGTTATTTTCTCATTTGTATCTACATAAGACACAACATACCAAAATAATACTAGTCTGATCCTGAATATGAAAATATCATGTAAATGTAATAATCTGTGAACAGAATATATATTTTATTTATAGGAGTAATATTTAATATTAAACATCCTAATCAGAGAAAACTTCATGAATGTGTTTGATGATTTGTTTAAAACGAAATAATAAACGTAGTTGATATAATTTAAATGGTAGTTTTACACTATTTCCTACCATTGATAAATGCTAAAAAGTTACGTTAAAAACTCCCCTCCTACCAAATAAACATAATACGTGGTTTTATTATACATTTTTGAAACATTGTAATTGTCTAGTTTCGATTTAAAAAAAGTTATCACATAAACTGTGTAATATATTTATTGTAATAATTTCGTTATTTACTTGGTGTTTAAAATTCACACAAATGTATAGTATGTAATTAATAAATATAATCTTATTTGTTATAATAATGCTGTTATAATGATTATAGGTATTGTTATAAACAATACATAACAGTTATGTAGAATTGTTTCCAAATATTGAAGTTTTTTAATCGTTCAGGTAGTTTTTAAAGGGCTTTTACCTTTTTCTTTAAAACAAGTCATGTTATAATGTAGTATTTCTGTAAAAAGTACTATCTGCCCTTTTTCTCTTATAATATGTTTATACATTTTTAGTTGATACAAATTTGGGTGTCCGTATAACATTATTTTTGTCAATGTAATGTTTTATTTGATAACATACATTTCATTTTCTCTTTCATGAATTAAATAGAAAGCCTAAACAACCAAATTAAATTTGCAATTACAATGTCAATTTTAATTAACATACCTAGAATTCCAAATTTGAAATATTGACATTACGTATCTATAACTTATTAAAGTAACCATCACAAAGTAGCATAATAACTTACTAAAGTCACAGCCAAACTGAAACTTGAAAGGGAAAACTATAAAGTTAGACAATATTGTAAATAGGTTTAAAATAAAAAAAAGTCTTTATATTTCCTCTCCCATTGCAAATTCTTTAGGACTCCATTTTATTTTTGTTGGATATTTTCTTTGATATTTTAAAATTATATTTATACTTCTTGTAAATCTATTTTCTATTTTCTATTTATAACTATTTTCTATTTATATTTATCTATTTTCATTATTGTAACTACTTATATCTCATTTGAATTTATCTTTGTCTGTTGTGTTTCTTTTTGCGATTTTGTTTAATTAATTCATTAATTTTTCCTAATTTAATGTTTGCTGGATATATATGTAAACAATTTTTTTTAGATTAAATATACTATATAATACTGTAAACTCTCAATTGGCCAATTTGGCTAGAGATTGTATTAAGGAGAATTGTATGTATTTTATGTCATAATTGGTTAAAAAGAATAATTGAAAAATAATTGAAAAAAACTTTTAATATATGGTCTAAATGAGGTGTTTTCTATCTACATCTAATAGTTATTAAGTACTTTTTTGACCAGTGAATTAAAAAAAAAGTCCAGAGCGTGGGCCCTAACAAACCAAAACCATATAAATATTAAATTTATTGCTCAGCTCTGTTAAAACTAACATTATATTAATAACTGGAACACTATGGGTAGTCATGTACTGTAGAAGGTGCTTCAAACGTCTACACTCGACAACATTGATCGAGGACCTGATGTTGTCGGTCTAAGGATTTCATATTCCGACTTCCTGAACATCTGTAGATACTTTGTGTTTATGAAACTATAGCTCTCTGCACAGGGAAACTGTTATCAGAGTATATTAGAGTACTTAACGAACCCCATCGAACAATTTTACTTAAAGTACCACATAGGCTGTCACTTAAAACTTTAAAATGTTAAACATTATTACTTAAACAATATAAAATTAATAAATGGTAGCTGAAAATAAACTATAAAACTCATATATACTTTAAAGGGTGGGCTTTTTTATCTTTAATGAGTAAAGACACTATATGTTGTCTGACATGTAGCCAGTGACCACAGACGCCTACTGTCGGTAATAATTATTGTTGAACTCACCCCTATACTTAATCTGATTTATGGAAATCAGATTAAGTATAACCCATCTACCCACACACACTGGTACAGTGGTATAAACCCACCTGCCCACCCATACACGAACAGTTCATATACGAATGCAGTAAATTATAGAACTGAATCATACTGCCACACAACGGGATACATGCATCAGTGGATCGAAGAATATACAAAATTTATATGATACCCTGTACTCATGTTCAATGAAAGATCATGCAAGGAACTGTTTGAAAGTCTGCGACAGAGAACACCGGCTGGCATGCCACGCCCTCTGGCCTCCAGAACACGCTTGTCGTGAGAAAACCGTACCACCGGGGTCTTCATAACCTTGACGAATGCCCTCCGCCTAACCAAGTAAGTGAAGAAAATATGAAAGTAGAGGTACACCACCGGTCCCGTTACCGTCTCCCACTTATGATACACCCCTCACGTCAGATTACAGTCATGCTCAACAGGGTCTTCTTTCCCGCTGATTTTCCAAGACCGTTCCCTTGACAATTGTTTTGCTAGGCAGTAGGTAGGGACAACGAAAATTTCTTTCAATCATTTATGTGCATTACTAATTATCTAACGAGGCATCGGCCTAAATTTTTAATGTATTATAATTTAGCTTTTTCTAAACAATGGAAAGATCCTCACTTTTTTCCACAAATTTCATGACCTACTTTTCTACTTTTCCAAGATGGTTTTAATTTTTTTTCGCCAAACATCCCGACTTGACCAGTGTCCTTCTTAGAGAAAAAATGCGTTGAAGTTCTTAGAGGTCTTCCCTTCACACCAAACCTTATTAAAATTAAGGTTTACACATTCAAGTGTATAGTTTAATAATTTAATGACTAAATTCATGTTTAGATATAATGATTTATACAGCATTTAAAACTTACTCTAAGAAACAAGAATGCCTAAACTTATATTGTAGTGCTGAAAAACAGTAAAACCTTTATTACAACTTATGGAATTTTAACCACGTCTCTGTTACAATATTTCTATAATACTAAAATTAATGTAACAATCATTTAGTTGTAGTCCGTTAACAACTAGTATACTTTATAGTGTGGATGAAAATATATCTAGTGACATACTAAGATTAAAATAAAAATGTATTTTAATCTTACCTGCCACCATTGGTATTTTTAGACCTGCAGAGACACAACATACTTTAAATGGGGGATCTCGCCTAATTTTTCTCTTTAATAAAAATATGCATTTAGCGTTTTTAGAAAAGCCACCATTTCCCAAAATGGAAGACAACTTATTATTTTTTCTTATAGAACACTTTGTTTTTAACGGCCGTTTCTGATATAAAGAGTAATTTTTTTTAAATTTATAAACTTTGCATTGTTCCTTTAATATTAACAGTTTCCAATGTATGGACACTCAAATAGTTTACAATGGCAACGTTTAAGGGAGCCAGGGCATTAAATATTCAAAAATATACTGTGTTGTGATTACATACCTATCATATGATTTAATTATGTTGTACTAAGTGATATTTAATCATAAAAAATATATTTCATTGTAAAACTACGTTGAGATAGGAAATAACAAATGTTTTTAAAATTAGTACTAGAAACTGGGTTATTGAAAAAATAGTCTTGGGATAACTATATTTATTTTCTCTAAGATATCCAACTTTTATGATAACTAATATGTATGAATTTAAGCCTGGATCCTAATATTACAGAATAAAACATGGCTGCTATTTCCATTTTGCAATGCCAAATGTTGCCGTTTTTCACTATTAGAGTGTCCGTAGTTTAAAAACGGCTAATTTTACGGGGAAAATGCCAATCATGAAAAAGACTTAAAATTATATTTTCTATCAGAAACAGTGTTCTACGAGAAAAAATTAAGTTGTCCACCATTTCGGAAAATTGTGGCTTTTCTTTAATCGCTAAATGCTTATTTTAATTAATGAGAACAAATTAGGTGAAGTTCCCCATTTAAAATTTTGTTTTATGTCTGCAGGTATAAAAAGATCCTAATGGTGGTACACTTAAAAATATCACCCTGTATATTTTTTACGCAGTATAGGAATACACGTTTAGGGATAGTTTCAATTTATGTTTATATTTAATTTTCAAGGCATGTTTAATTTATTTATTTTTAAATAAAAAATGTATGGTGCCATCTTATGAATAAAAACAGAAAATTGGGAAGTTATATATCAAATGAATTATTGCACATTTCTAATTAAATTAGATGATGAAAGCAGTCTTAGTAATAGGGACATACAAGAGATGATTATCTTTAGTCAAGCAAAACTTTGTCTGAACCGGAAATTAATTAAATTTGCAAGTACACATTAGTTAACGGAATGAAAGGTGTAGTGTTGACATATATTAAGTATGATTTTCAATTTTATTCCCATTTGTATCCATCCCGAAATGCTGCCTACATTTTCTTTGTCCTTAATTTTATAAATAATAGCAAACTTAAAACAGAGATGATTTTTGAATCAATAATTAAAGAGATCACTCTCATGAGGACTGATAATCACACAGGATAAAAAACATTATATTTTTCGGCATCATTTATAAAACAACTATATTGACCATCTTAGAAAAAACTTATAGTTAAACTATAATATGTATTTCATTTGCTCTAAAATCCCTTTATTATAGTTTTAAAAAATATTTTAATGAAGTATATAAGAATATAATCAATATTATAACAATCTTTTTAGTATGTTAAAAACAAAAAGAGTAAAACTATGTTAAGGTAACTCTAGTAGCCTACGAGGTATTCATTGTAAGTAATATATTATTTATTTAGCATATGAACATTCTATAATATTCGATTAACAAATTAAAATATTGGAGTGAAATATAATGAAATAATAATTAATAGTAATAATATTAATAATAAAAATAATAATAATATAAAAATAAATAATAAAATATTATGAAATATCCTTGATAGAGACATTGAAAGACTTTTATACATACGAGTTTTATCCATTAATCATAATATGTTAAAACACACTGATGTATTGTTAAACAATATTCTTAAAATATAGAATGTTAGTATTCTAAATAATAAAGCTTATACTTTAGTTATTTACCTATGCATTTATCCTGTATAGTTTTGGAACACTAATATTGTTAATTTTTAATAGTTGTAAACATTTATTAAAATGAATGCTGGCATAAAAAACACTAGAGCGGGCAATAAACTAATGTTCGAAAATGTCAGGTGGTACTCTAGATATTAGGGCTTGAGAGAATTGAAGGAAAGGTCCAAGGTTCGAATGCCCAAATGAGCTAGTATGTAGTTGTTCACTCATAAAATAAAGTTTGTAACCCATGTGACCGAGGTGTAAATTTATAAAGATCGAATCTTGATTAATGTTCATTATAATACATTTCAAAAGAAAAATTTGAGTTTTTTAATACGTAATAATAAAAGTAAAAGCTAGCCATAAGGCCATCAGTACATAAAAAAAGTTTTAGGTGGTCTTTAAAATATAGTTTTTTTAAATAGCATCCATATCTTCTGACATTGACTAAATTATTTTTTAATTAAATATCATACTGAAAGCAAAACAAAAAAGGACTTGTTCTTAGGTAAAACCATAACCTATCATAAGCTAACATATGCTTACCCAGTCTAACGTAACGTATTCTGACCTAACCTAACTTTGTGGCATTTAGAACTTTTTATTGTTGTTTTATTTGAGTGAATTTCAAGAAATACCTGTACATGGAAAAGACATAACGGTTTTCCTAAATATATTTAAAATAATATTAATGCCTCCAAGCAACATCTTTACAAATCCATTTACCATAAATTGATCATGGATCATTTTTCATAAATCAAACATTCCCTGGTAACGTCTGTAGAATAAGAACAACGCTAAAAACAAGGGAAATCACTTTGAATGTCAAGAAGTGAAATACGGCAAACAACTTGTAATGAATAAAACATTTCAAGAAAGGATGATTCTGTTTTTACCATGAAGAATTTCTGTATATTACAACGAACATACTTTAAATTAAAACATTGTAGATAATTTTTGGTGTAAAACTTTTTAAAAATTTCATCATTCTACTTATTAACTTGTTTTATAATAAATTTCATATAATGTTTCGTCAAATATAATATTTTAAAAGATTTCAGACCACATGGTTTACCACTTAACCTAATAAAAAGCCACCTTATTAAAAAAAAATTAAAATACTAATTGTTTTTAAAAGTTCACAGTTTATTTCAATAAGATACAAAATATCTTTGGGAATAACAACCACGCACATAAGAAATATTAAAACAAGAAAAATCCCATAAATATTTATCACTAAAGCATTAAACATTGTTCCCTTACTGTCGATAACTGATAATTATTATCAAATGAGTGGTAAACAGTATTTTTAAACCTAATTTTAAATTATTGACACTAGATTTATTTATGTGCTATATTTATAAAATCTATAACATGTATAATTTTAAATTGCGTTCGTTATCACGACACCTTTATGATAAATATTATGTAACTTTCCCGTGTGTGTTATTTTATTTTGTTGAGGAAGGCTACATCTGTTAGAGAGCTACTACATAAACAAACGCCGTCACAACTAATGTGTATAATATTTGTCGTTAATATAACCGTGAAATATTGTTTAGTTGTGACATTTTGTACAACGGTTGTTGTGTAGTGGTCATCTAACTCAATGTAGCTAATGTATATGTTTGTCGCTTGTGGTCCACTTTACAGTATTTTTCAGTAACTATTCTTGAAAAACTAAGTAACTAATCTTTGTCATAAAATAGTTTTTACATTAAAAATAAATTGAACTGATACTAATATATATGCCTTCAAAATATTGTATTATATGTACAATTAATATAATACCATTTCTTCTTCGAGTTCTTTAATGGAAATTGTTAATAATTAAAAAATTCTCATAAATTGCAATAAAATGATTTAATTTGTGAGGTCTTTCACATACAATGTTGGCATCATCGCACATCAACTAAATTCTAATTCATAAATCATAAGACATCAATTAGAATTTAGTTGATGTCTGATGATGCCTACATTGTTGGTGAAAGACCTCACAAATTAAATCATTTTATTGGAATTTATGAAAAGTTTTAAAATTATTTAATATAATACCAATTTATAAAACAATAAACTTTAATGTTATTTTAATTTTACGTTATATTAGTTTAAAATAAATATAAATGTTTATTATTATACGGGATATTACATATATTTTTAGTAAATACATCTTATAAGGGATGTCAATTTAGATGGTAGTCAAGGTTCAAATGTGTTGTGAGGACAACTGAGTGCTAGACTTGTCAGGTAGCAGAAAATCAAACTAACACTATATGGTTCGGATATCACGCAAAGCTGTACGTTCCATAGTTTCCCTGGCTATTAATAAATAGTCGTTTCTGAGCTAAGTCGAATAAATATTTATTTATTTATTGAAACAATTTACAACAATCGAGTACATTTAAAAATAAATTATGTCATTACTGCAATTTGTAATTGTGTACGCATAAAGTAGGATGAATAAGACATCACTGTGAGGGTGGGTGGGTTTTAAGGGTGTTTTAAATCCATCATTTGGGACGGTTGATCCTTAAAAACAATTAAAATAAAAAGAAAATATAGTTTAAAATTGAATTATGGTAAAAAGCACATATAAAAATCTTAATCCTCACATTTACATTCACTGTACGTGTATGAGTGAATGAATGTACCAACAACTTCAGGAGGCGTCCTGGAGTTATTGAGATGAAGGCTCTCCGACGTGAATCTATCTAATTACCTTAGTAGGTTTAAGAACAACATTAATTTGGTAAAATTTGATATTCCTTTTAGTTCAGGGTGTTTCAAAAAGAATGACTTAATTTTAAATAGCTATATTTATTAGAAAGAAAGGCTTTATCTAAACTTATTGGACATTAAAATACTTTTAAAAAAAATTAAGTTCACAAAAATGTATCATAAATGTTCAATATGAACTCCAATTGCAGCACGGTTGGCATCTAGTCATGGGTAAATTCGTCCGGAACTGTACGTAAGATGGCTATCAGAAACTTAACTACACAAGTATAACGACTAGATGTCATCCTTGCTGCAAATGGAGCACATATTGTTCATTTATGATACATCATCGTAAACTTCATTCTTTTGGAGTATATTAATGTCCATATGTATGGGTAGAACCCTTATTTGTAAAAAATTTTGCTGTTTTAAATCGGGTCATTATTTTTCGAACATCTTGTATATATAAGATTATATTGTCAATATTTAAATTTTTTTAAATTTATTCAGACTGTAAATGTATAGCGAAAAAACAGAAAAACAATGTGTCAGGCTTTCGAAATGAGAAACCTGAAAGATCAAGCATAGAAACATTTAAATATTAATATTTAAGTATTATTTATTTATATATTCACGATGTTTCACAACATACATAAAACGCAATTTTAATAAAACTATACAATTTATACTAATGAAAAAAATATGAAGGAAGGATTAGCATATAAACTATAAATGTACTATATTATATGTCTTAACTAATTTGAATAACGAAAAAATAGTCTAAACTAAAGGCTTACTTAGCTGTAGCCTAATACATAAAAATGATTAAAGAATTTATACATGGTCTCCATATAAATTGATAGGAATAAAATTGCACAATGAATGGAAATGTAATTCATCTAAAGAAAAGTATAAAATTAGAGATGAATTGCAGAATTGCTTGAAGCAATTGAACACTGATTGTATTCCTGGACTTGTCATCCCAGCCCCAGGCAGACAGAACAATTGAGACCGGCTGTCACTGTTGAACTGCCGTGTTATAACATTGTTATATTTTATACAATGGGTTACAAGTTCAAGTTTAATTAATTAGACATTTTCAACAGTGAACAAGTCTTAGGGATTATATATCACTTAACGTTAAATTGTTTTAAAAACTCACTATATAAATATACTTAAATAACTTAAAAAAATTGTAAAGTAATGCCTTTCAGTAAAATTAAAAACATATTTTGTCAAGTTAATTATTTTAAAAAATCAGAAGGGCAATGGTAAATATTACAAATATATTTTAAATATAATTTCATAAGTAGGATTTAAAATTATACAATACTAATAAATAATTTATACACTGAAGGTTTGGTACAGTATTGTAATAAAATTAAGTATGTAGTCATTTTTAACATTCAAAATAATATTATATTTAGAGTAGTTATAAATAGATTACACAACTTAAACATTTATAAAATTGGAACGGTTTTTCCTCATTTAGGCCTTTAATAAATACACCAAATGTACTACCAAACCTTATACTATTGTACTTTAAAGAATTATATTTAATATAGACAAAATGAAATGTTACATAAATATATTTAATTATATAGATGTCTATTTTGCATCAATATGATAACCACCGGCTGTTCATTGGGCTATTAATTAATTACACTTTCTAAGGAATAGTCGGCCTTAGTTTGTAACAATGACTACATTCGCTCATCAACACTCATCACACTCATTCAAAATCCATATTCGCCCATATCTTGACGATCGGCGTCTTATGAATAAATAAAAAATAAAATAAATATGTTAAATCAGTCAATATTTAACATTATTTATTGACGAATTTGAACAAGTATTACAATTTATCATAAACCTCGTTATAGATAAGTCCTAAATTGTAAGTATGTTTAATCTCCTTATACAGTATATAAGTCAGACTTGAGTATGTGATAAGTACTCATCCCTCTTGCAACATGGCACCAAGCAAGCATATCACCTAAGAAAGCCATTATTGTTGTCAATTTTACATTGCCTCAGGCTGTGCTGTGCTGTGTTGTCGTTGAAAATTATTTTCGTAATACACAACAATAACATTTTAACATTGCACAGTAGTGTTACAAACTGTGAAGTTTAGGCGTAAAATATGCTGCATGGAAGTAAATTTATAAATGTTGTATTTTTATTATTCTTGTTCAATAATAATTTATGGCGATATATTCACAATTTGTGGTTATTGTTTCTGAAAGATGTTTTAAAACATGTTAAATAACCTGTACAATAACTTACTAGGAAAATCAATGAACATTTATTTACGACTATTACAAGTTTTTTACTTGTAGATACATACATGTTTAAGAATCATGAAATATCATTAAAATAAATGATTAGTTATTAAAATTAACTATAATCAGAAAAATCACTTTTAATTTGGAAATTATTCGGATTGCTCTTTTTTGTAGCCGAAAAACTCTTTGCAGTTTATCTAAGGAACAGCTACCCCACAGTCTTACTCCGTAAGTAAGGTGAGGGTAAATGAGACTAAAATAGGCCATTAACTGTACCTTAACTGTGCAAAATTTTGAAATGTTTCTCAAAGCAAAAATACGGGAGGAAATTTTTGCAGTAAAGCTGTCAATGTGGCAGCTCCAGGTCAACGCCTTATCTAGGTGAATTCCCAGGAACTTGACAGAGTTTGTTTCATCAAGAAGAATGCCATCAACCATTATCAGTGGCTTTATTCAAGACTCTTGATCTTTCAAAGAAAAATTAATGTAATTTGTTTTTGAATGGTTTGTAGATAAATATTCCCTTTCAACATGTTGAACACAGGCATTAAGATTAGTGAACGCTTCAATTTCAAGTGCAGGAATGGACTCAGCTTTGAAGCAGTGTTGTATCGTCCGCATATTGAACGATATTTCCACTCAAGACAGAAGACCCTACCTCATTAACGTAAATCTGGAAGAGAACTGGGCCTATAATAGACCCCTGTGAAACTCCACAATGAACTCTTTTACTATTAGAAAATGAATCACCAATTTGAACACATTGACTTCTGACGTCCAAGTAAGATTTGAGCCACGAGTAAGGAAGGCCGTGAATACCACATCTTTCAAGTTTTGCTAATAGAAGGTAGTGATTGACACAGTTGAAGGCCTTGGACAAGTCTAAAAACACCAACCGTTTTTTGTCTGTTTTCTAATCCGTCCAACACCAAATCGACCAGTCTGGTGACAGCGTCAATGTTTGACTTTCCAGGTCTAAAACTAAATTGGTCCTCGCTCAGAATCCCCTCTTTATCAAGAAAATCAAGCAACCTGGAAAGAAATAAATTTTCTATACCATGTTCAATCAACTTAAAAATAATGTTTATATGGTATTCTACAGTAATTTTCATTCTTCATAAAATGTATCTCAGTAGTTTAATGTAAATTGATCCTAAGTTAAAATCTGATACATATGGAACACCAATATTTTGAATATTTATTACATGCAGAAAATAAAAAAAAAAAAAAATAAAACCTTGTAATATACAGTTCAACATATTTTACAGTAATTGGTTAGATAAAACTATTATTTACTACCTATATATGATTAATTACGTACTTATAATACAAGCAGTAAAGCTCTAACAAAAATATCTGTGTTTAGTGATGTTTATTAGACAACGTTCTTGAGAAAATCTTGTCTTTTAACGAAGTGATGTATTTAAAAACGTCTTAGGTCTTTAAGGGGTTCAGAAACAGCTAATTGGCTCTTTTGTATTTTGACGAGCATTCTCGACTTAAATAATTTTGGGAATATCTTCCAAATACAACTGTTGATTTATATTACCAATTTATTTCGGTTATATTGTAATAGATCGAACATTTTCTTCTTAGGTAGGAACTATATTTTTTTCTTATAGCTAATGTCCACTTAAATATTTATATATTCCTAAGTAATATTAAATAATCTATTTATTGATGTGTAAAGCAATAAACATTTATTAAAACTCAGATGGTAGCCATCTGAATATTGTTAATAGAGAAAATGTTATCCATACTAAAAAGTGTATTTTCATTTTTAAATATCATAATTATAGAATAAGAAGTGATAGAAATTTGTGTTAATAAGATGCTTCTAAATAGAATTACTTCAAATTGGTCTTTACTCGATTTCCCAGGAGATCCAACTGTAATCAATCAAGCTGAAATAACACATTCCCTTATTTTTATTGTATTTATTATTTATTTATTGTTATTATTATTTTTCATTTAAAGCCAAATGGAACGTATTTTCCTATCTTTACTCTGTGTTACAACATTGTTTAGTCTAAGAAACAAACTTGCAAATGTTTGGAATAGATAAATCCTTGTATATGAATGATGACCCAACAACAGACTCCTTATTCGCATTGACTCTATACTGTTTTCAAACCTTGATTACTCGAAATATAAAGGGTATTATATCATAGACAATATGCTTGGATACAACAAACACTGTATACTTGTTTCAAGAGGTTGAAGAACAAGTCAAGATGATGATGAGTTTAGTTGATAGTACTTGAGCATGCCCTGCGTGACTGTAGTAGATTTAGATTGTAGTACAGATTGTGAAGCAATATATCTCCTTTATTCTTACCATTTTGCCTTTAAATCCTCTTTTACCCACTAATTGAAATATTTTCAATATTTAACTATTCAATAACAGATTACATAAATAATATACAAAGATCAATTATTAACATTCAATGTTCTGAATAGCTTTATAGTATTTTATGTTACAAATACTAGAAAATAGGTGTTTAATTAGCATAATACGTGTTGGTTCATACAGTACAAATGAACGTCACACAAAACAAATTAAAGCATATAATGCATAAATATTGACTACTGCAGTACAAGTACAAAATGGACAAAAATCGCAAAATATAAGCACATAATGCACAAATATGTTAAAAAATAAGTACAAAATTCACAAATATTATGGTGATTGATTTCGACTAACCACGTTTACCTTCCTCAGACCAAAGAGATCATCAGATTATTTTGTGAATTCTTTTGGTCTGAGGAAGATAAATGTGGTTAGTCGAAATAGATTTCCATAGTATTTGTGTATTGTATACTGATTTTATAAAATAGTTGTGCTTTTTTTCAGATCAAATACACAACTTTATCTGAAATTTATTTATGCATTTTATGCTTGTTTTTTGATATACTTGTGAATTTTGTACTTGAGTTGGATTATATTTGTATATTTTGTGCTTATTTTGTAATATATTTGTGTTGTATGACATGAAATTAAACTTAAAAACTGAAATAAGGATGTTAGGAATACTATTTTTAATAACTAGCACTGCTAAAAAGAAACAGAGGTCTCATTCAATAGTGCCCGGAATCTTTGTCAAGTAATTTTGTGCAATTCGCCATGTTTTTGGCAGAGCCAGCGACTCCTCAGTTTCTCCTTATTCACCTCAAATCCTCAAGAATAACCCTAATAACAATTAATGCAGATTGATGATAATTTTTGTATTTGTAATCTATTTACTTCTACAACTGAAGCGTTCGTGGTGGCCATAAGAAAGTGTGATATGTTTCGTTTTTCTCTGTATAACTATTCAGTATAAAACGAAAAGAATACTTATGGACGTACATTCGTATTTTTATATCGTTCAAATAGTAGACATAAAGCAGTACTAATTAACTTAAACTATAAAGTACTTACTATTTTTATTTCTTTAGCTTCTCACAACTGAAATATCATTGGTATTATAATTTTTTTTTTTTTTTTTTTTTTAACATAATCAATTGATAGTAAAATTAAAACAACTCTGGAAGTAACTTAATACAATAATGTTAAAAGTTATGTGCTAGGTTTTCTCTAACATCAACATGCTTTAAGCACAAATTAAATGAATATGGGATAGTTTAGTGTTTCTTCTAAACTATGATCATCAAATTAATTCTGAAAATTCTTCATATAGTTAGAAACCTAAATTAAAAGCACTAATGATTGAGGTATGAACAATATTTTCAAATATAAAAATAATTATTCAGCTTCACTATTTACTATTGTTGATTCGTCAGTTCATAAGGATAGGCCTGTGCGTGAACTTTACTGAACGGGTGAAGTACCGACCGTTAGCTCAGTTCAGTTGGCGCTTCGAATTTGGGACTTGCACTCTGTGGTTCGAAGCTTTAGCCACTGAGCCTAAACGCTACTAATTATAAAAAAAATTAATGCATGTTTGAATTATAAACTTTATTTTAAATGTTTACAGTTAAAAAAAAAAACAAAAACAACGAGGTTCAATCAATGTAAATATAAACTTATTTTGGGCTTTGGTGACCTCAACCAAACAGAATACAAACCCTCCCTGACAATATAATGATAGTAATAGTTTTTAAACTTTGAATATATGCTTATAAAAGAAGAACATTACAATGAATTTAGATCATATATTTTATATCATTGAAGTTCTAAATGATAAAAAGTTGACGTGAAAAAATTGATTTTGTTTGCCATATATTATGAAATAAGTCATATTGTCAGTTTCACAGAAGTTCTATTCTAAGTTGGATGTTATAATAATCTCGAAAATCTCTGCAATTGTCAAGCGCAGCCTTAAACTTACTTTTCATAATTAAAAAAAAAAGTAAGTTAAGTTTTCCTACCATTTAGTTATTTTTTTGGTTAGATTGAAACCCTATCAGCTGGAAGTATTGTCAGGATAGTACATGGAAGTATTGACAACACTATCGAAAATGTGTTTTAACTAAATTAACATTTCAAAGTTAACCTTTAAGTAATAACCTAAAGTTTCTTGGCTTTCTCCACTCTCGATACTAAAAAAATAATTGTTATGTACAAACCTATAAACTACAGTAAGTCATTTATTTGATCATATGTAGGTTGGGTGGTGGTTGGTAGTTTTAGTAGTGGAGTCTGTTATGAATGAATATATGGTGGTATCAAACATATGATTCTTTAGATTGAAACTAAAAAGAAGTTGTATTATCTTGTAAAGCCAAACTAGTTTTAAGAAACAGAGTTAAAGAAAATATAAAAGCTATATGCCTGTAATCTCTATATTTAATTTCCAAATTGTGTTGCCAAACCTGTAGGGAAACAGCGTTTTTATGTTCTGGAGAGTATATTACAACATATCGTGAACAGGTTTGTTGAACATTATACTGGAGATGGCTTGTGATAACCTGCCTCCTAGTCTACAAGTACTTCATAAACCGCAAACTGCTTTTTCACAAAAGTGGCTTCTCTGAAGAGTTTTCAATACCTTGACAAGCTAAAGGTAATACTTTTACATAAAAAACCTACGATTACGTTGATAGATTACATATTTTTCATAAAAATGCTAGTAACATTTTTAATTTACACCTAAAAATATACATAGGTTATTAAAAACTACGAGAGTGTCTACTTTAATATTTGTTAAATAAATTATAGTACAAGACTGAACTGGAAGGATTGATGGAAACTTTGAAGGCAGTTTCTGATCAGATTACAACTTGGGAATTGAAGTTACGGATACTTATAATTAGTTTCCAAACGTTGAAAAAATACCTTTAATTAAACTTTACATTTAATTATATTTCCAAACGTGGTTCAGTTACATAATGATACATATATAAAAATGTATGCAATAATTATCGTTTATATGTTTCATGTACGGTATTTAATATTATAACACGTTCGTATCTTGTTTGTTCTCTTTACATCACAAAATAAATAATTCCAATATCTCGAAACAAATCCAGTTTTCTTATGTCCCTAGAACAATCTGAAGACTATTTCACTCAATTAGTATTTATAAAATTAACGATAAAGTTAGGCGTATAAAAATTAAAACCCCTTTTAGAACGTTTTACTTGTTGAGATAAATATGAATAAGAGACAAAAATATGTATACCTAAATTCAAATTAAAAGGTGAGTGGACAGCGCATCCTGTCTCCTTCATCGCTCAGTCAGTCATATGATGATGTCCAGTCTATGTTAGCGTACTCAGTTATCTTTAGATGTGTTCACATAATTCAATATTACATCTGCTTAGAATTATAGATACTGTTAAAAATGTTGGCAATAAACATTTTTTTAGCAAATATTTTCCAAGTAAACTTATTTAGGATAAAGTAAATAGAACAAATAAACGTACGTCAGTGACATGATTTATCAATCAAATAACAAACTGGCATAAAAATAAGGGTGATAGAGAGGCATTTTACAATTTATTTGTCTGTAAGATTATTATATGCCTCCCTTATAGGGGTGGGGGGTCGGTACCAATACACATGTATGGGTGGTCGGGTGGTCAGTACTACTGTATGTGAAAGGTGGGCAGGTGTTTCGATACCACTGTTCGAGTAGGGCTATTCGGATGGTATAGAATATGGTATATTTAACACTCACCCATACACCAGCAATGTTGAACTGCGCACATGAACGGGTAAAGTGGTATTGACACTCCTACAATGGTATTTTTATGGTGGATAAATTAATTTATTTAATTTTTTTTAATATTTAGAAAAAGAAAAATATTAAAAACTGCCATCAATATGTGTACCTAACCAAAATATAAACTATATCCATTCTACATTGTACGAGAAATAAAAACGGATGATATACTTGAAACTATATTTCAAAATCATTAAAATAATATAAATTGTCTACAGTATTATGTAAAAATAAGTTTTAGAGAAAAACAAAACATAATGTTGTGGGCAGGTGTTTCGACACCACTGTTCGAGTAGGGCTATTCGGATGCTATAGAATATGGTATATTTAACACTCACCTATACACCAGCAATGTTGAACTGCGCACCCGAACGGGTAAAGTGGTATTGACACTCCTATAATGGTATTTTTATTGTGGATAAATTAATTTATTTATTTTTTTAAAGAAAATATTTAGAAAAAGAAAAATATTAAAAACTGCCATCAATATGTGTACCTAATCAAAATATAAACTATATCCATTCTACATTGTACGAGAAATAAAAACGGATGATATACTTGAAACTATATTTCAAAATCATTAAAATAATATAAATTGTCTACAGTATTATGTAAAAATAAGTTTTAGAGAAAAACAAAACATAATGTTGTACAGCTATCATAATGTTTAGTGATAGTGAACTATGAACTCGAGCCTAATAATATTACAGCCTCGGCAGGCAAAGAATATGTTGAGTGAAAGGAACCTAAATACAAAATTTAAGAGGTGCTGTCAGGAATTGATTTTTAAGGCCGTAAGACAAAGTAACGGAATGTAATTTTTTAAATTCACTGTTAAGCCTCTGGATGACAAAATTGACATAAAAAAGCATATTTTGTTACAAATTGGACACCTTTAATGCACGTGTTAAAATTAAAATACACACAGAAGAAAACACACAGTCTTGTTTTATATTTTACAAACACGTGTGTATTCATACCCACCCCCCCATACATGTTCAGTGGTATTCGCCCATCCAGCCGCCAATACACGTTCAGAAACTGCTGTACGTGTTTACGTAGTAATAAAGAGATAGATAACATGTAAAGAATTAATGACGATTGGCTATGACTAAAAATAATTAATTAAACACTCTTTAATAACAGTTACACTCTTTAAAACGTATAAATTTAAATTTATTGAAAGGTCATTATAATTTGAACTGTATTGACCCACCAACCCCCCCACGTAAAAATTCCACTGGAGGTTGCACACCGAAAACGCCGTTTCCTCTTCTCAACGACCGACACACCAGCCGCCATTCTGTATGATGACACCGTTATGAGCAGTTGTTTTATTTTTGTTGTTAAGATGAGCAGTCCTGAAGATGAGGATTTGTTTTTATTATGCCCAGTGGAGTCGGAAGAGGAGGAGAAGAGGGAGAGGCAGACGTGTGTTCATCCAATAAACGAAAAGATGGACACATACGGTGAGTGTCACCATCTTTTTCTGGATTTATTAAAGAACAAACGTAAATTTTTCCAATATTTTTTAATGTCCCAAGAAAAGTTTTATGATCTTCTGGACATAATGAGACCGTTGATAGAGAAGCAAAGTACAAACTTTTTAAGATAAATTTTATTATATATTTTATTTGAATGGCCGTACACATACTTCCTCATATGTCCTAGGAGAAGGTTTGAGTATGGCCGCCAGACTTTCCAAACCAAACTCTATTAATATTTGGTCGATATATACATTCCATTTCGTAATACAGTTCTGGACAGTGTAAACACAGCTTCCGAGGGTGAACGAAGGATAGCGAAGGCACTCGAAGTATGGCCGCGCTCAGATTAAGTTTCCTCACCCAGCGCACACTGCAGCGTAACCAAGCCACGCCTCCTCAGTGAAACAATTCCACTCCGTATTTCTCGAGAGTTTCAGCAGCGGAAGAACTCTTCGCTTTCTACGGATGCGCGGCGCGCTTCCAGTGTGCGCACTCTCATTTACTTACATGTAAAGTATTCAACCGGAATATTTTCTGTTGGGTAGACGAGGCGAGGTGCGGCACGGTTCGGTGCACTCCCTGTGTGCGACGAGTTTCACACTACCCACCATAAGCGCCGTTTACTTTGGGTTTATATTAATTTATGAGGCAAACATAATAAACTATTTCATACTTTGTTTTTTTCCACACATCTTTAGTTATTTCGTATGTTACAAGAGTTCTAATAGTTGTTGATTTTTTTCAACACTGTTAAATTACTATTAGTGCTACATTTAAATACAGTCACGACATTGGTTGTTACAAACACTGATAATAAGTAACAAAATGTCAAGTGTGTCTGAAATACATTTATCAAAGTTGCATTCGGATATAAACCACGTTACGTGGAAGTCATTTATCTTTATTTAAACCCACCAAGTAAAACTTATATGGCTTAAAGTCTAATTGATTTACTATAAGACATAAACCACATCAGGTACTCATACATCCAGTAGAATTTATATATTTTATAGTATAGGTGTGCAACATTTCAACATTGATTATATAGTTTTGGAATTATTTGTGTTTTATTTCTGATGATTATTTTACATCCCATTAAAAATATTATTGAGTATGGTATTTTAATTATAAAGTAAACGTAGACCAACGAAACAATGAAAGAATATTTTAAGATTGATTTCATGTTATAATTTCATACTTCCTTTTGTATAAAACTGTATTTCAAATTGATTTAATTAGGAACAAAAATTAAGTTTTTTAGTGCTACTATTTTTAAATACCCAAAGATTACCTTGCCCATGTTATAAAAAAGCAAATAACCACATTTTACATTAGATAATCTTTTATTGTTTCGTGGCGTTTTTGAAACCAATAAAACTCTAGCCTTGTAGGTGTTTAAACTTATTTTTCCATAATTAGACATTGTAAATGTACTAGAAAATAACACATTTGTACATAATTAAGTTTAGTTTTTTAAATCATATTTATGAGGCCAAAAACTAATAATAAGGACCTTGATGTCATTAAGAAATGTATGGTCCTAATAACATCAACAAAATAAAGAGACCGGTTGGTTATTTTATTTGAAATACTAGGCTTTATAAATACGTACAAGTAAATATAATGTTTAAATTGAAGTATTTTTACCCAACTCACAATATCACCCATTACATGTATTGTCAGTATTGTATAGAACATTAAAAAAGCACACAAAGAATGAAATATGTGTTATTTTCTAAATTGTTAAAACCGTTTCAGACAGTTAAGTTGACAGGGAATGGTCAATTCTTTTGTAACGTTGTTTTGAGACAAATATGTTTACTGCATTCTGGCCTCTAAAGTGCTTTTTGGCAGTATATCTATCTATCTTACTAAGAATACTTTAAAACTGAAAAATTAAAAAAAAAAAAGTTTAACGCCCAATGTTGTAGATAAATTCTTACAATATCAATAAGTTGAATATATATAAAAAACTGTATCATTTTGTTGTCCTTTATTTTGAAAGTAAAAGTCAAAAATAAAGATATTTCACTACAATAGTATGTAGAATAACAGTAAATATAAAGTTAATTTGGTAATTTAAATATAATAATGCTAACATGTAATCTGATGACACGTTATATTAGATTAAATAACATTTTAATGCTTGTTTTGTTTTCTTGTACCACCATGAGTAACTTTATTTTAATAGTCTATTAATTCTTCAATATAAAACAATATAATGACGTATTTATACCTAACATTTAAAAAGTATTTCAAGTCCTAAGGAAAGTTTAATCTGGAAACATAAGCTTTTATATTCATGAAATAACAATCATTTGGAATTAACGTAGAATTTAAAAATATAAAAATGATTTTGGTGTTTATGAAAAAGATGTAGTTATAGTAATATAGACTTTCCTAAATTTCTTTCAGGAGAAAATTACTTTTTCCTTGTGGCTATTTCTCTTAATTTCACTCTACTACCAAAACTTTGTTCTTTTAACTCAGAAGAAACTCTTGGTATTTCGTGATAGCATTTTTTCTCCAAGCACACCTACAATCAGTTTACCTGAAAGATGCATTTGTTTTATAATGCCTCGCCTTAGGCTCACTTAGTAGGAATATTTTAACCTAAAAAAATGTAGTTTGTTCTATAATAATAACTGTTACGAATTGAAATTGAATTAATGTTCATCAAATTATTCATTTGAGTTTCCTTCCAGAGGTACTCAAGAAAAAAATCAATTGAGTACAGTAGAATATTTCTTTATTTGAAAAATAAAATTTACAAAAGGCAAAGTTAGGGTCCCACGCCCCTTTCTTACACTTATAATTCTATCTAAAATAAACAATACTAACACAAAGTTAAAATTGTATAAAATATTTTACTTTAAAAACTTAATATCTACTTGAACACACTTACAGAATCTTATCCCCTGGTCTCCTCTCCAGCAGCTTGTGGCTCAGGACGAACCAGCATAGCCATTCTCTCCATAGAATAATTTTAACGACGTCAAAAACCGTATCCGCTGTAAATGAAAATTATATTTAAAGGAAGGCGAAACTGTTGTAAAATATGTTACGATTAATTAGTAATTGTTGTAATTTATATTTCAAGGTTTATATTTTATATATGTACATGTTAAATTAATTAGTAATTGTTGTAATTTATATTTCAAGGTTTATATTTTATATATGTACATGTTAAATTAATCATATATAGCTAATTTCTCTACCCGTTCAGAGTTATGTGCAAAAAGGTCCAACCATTGGACCCCCACCCCCCCACTCTTAATAAGGTTAGATAAGATATTTGCAATGTAGATGGGTGTCTGACGTATCTTGCCACCCCGCATACTGGAAGCAGCAACATACATCTGGCTAGTTATAACATTCTAATATCGTAATCCGAACTAAATGTGAGCCTATATAACGTACCATATATCAGTGGAGGATTGATCGGGAACATTTGAAAACAGAAAAAAAAACGTATTAAGTCAGGAAAATCAATTGATACTATTTGAAAATCAAATCAACGTTGTTATGGGTGACACAGATATAAAATCCGCAATCAACGCTACATCCTTTTAAAATCTTCATTAAAAACAAATATTTTATAGTCAGTAAAGTTTTGTGTGATAGATGTTTGAGGTCATTTAATGATAATATAATAACTTAATAAGTATTAGAGTACAATGTTCAAAATATCTATTAACATTAGAAAGTAAATTAATGTTGCAAGAATGTACTTGCAGGATATGGAGAAATGAAAAGTATACAATTCTAACAAATAAATTAATAGCTTGTCGATTGTTACTATAACATTACTCTTCAAGATTTCCTATACAATTTTTTATAACAAAAATTACGATCTAATCATATCTAATATTTATTTTGCAATGACATTACAAATATGTATAGCAATCGTCATACCTATCTAAAAACCTAAAAAATCCATGCCACATCAAATCCTCTGTGAAACATACATAATTTATGGTTACACTCATACCATAATCACTTTATCACTCATAATAAATCCCCACTTTCGACACCGGTTGTCAGTTTGTGACATTTGAATTTTAATGCTACACTTTTTCGGTATTATAGTTGGCTTGATCACCAAACTTATGAATTTTAATCTGCTGTTGAGCGCACTTGCAGTAGCCAAATACCAGCACTAAATTTAGATGCCACTATTTTGCCTCTTAGCCCTGCTGGCGCTGCATAAATTCTTAACCTCGCCCAACTTGGTTACCTGTAAAGCCTGACCACGGCCTTTGGCGCTCTACATCCTCCACCTCCGTTATCAGTTCACGACCTTTGAACTTAACCAGACTGACAAGCTAGCTGTGATTTATGCTTGTTCTGGATGACCTGACTTGGATTAGCCTGTCGTGCCTGAGCCTTCTGGAAGACAGGTTGTGCTTGTGCCATTTCTGCTACACTCCTACTTCGTTGAATCTTCTAGCCTACTTTTACTGTAAAGTGGCAGAGGTGAGAAATTACCATGAATTGTCATAATTATATTCTTTTGACAACTTCTCTAGGATGTTAAAACTTTCGGCAAAGTAGTTGTAAGAAAATAAATTTTAGGCAAATTATGATTGCACAATTTCAACCTGCCTTTGGTTTGCCAGATGATTTATGACATGATTAAACTTAAATGAATTTAATATATTTTTATTTATTTCGTAAGCTTAAGCGGCTGGAGTCATTATTAACAACTAGTTCTTCCGGTGTGTTGACACCGGAAGAACTAGTTGTTATTAATATATTTTTCTTTAACAAATAATACTAATCTCCTATCATTTCTTGTTTTTGTAAATTTGTCTCAATTATTGTAAAGTAAATAGTAAATCTTTCAAATATTTAATTTTTAGAATTCGGTTTTCTAAGTTAAAAAGCAATAAAATTGGCTAGTTCTTGTTATTAAAATGAGGTAATTTAAAAGATTTTTTCATAGTACGTTGCTAGAGGCTTTTGAAAAATGCTAGACTATTCATCATATACAAGGTGGAAAGAAAATATGGAAACCCTTTCACAACTGTTGTATGACTTCACTTGTAAAAGTTTAATCTTGTACATCATCATTGTTACAATGAACACACTTTTTAACACCACTATCGATATTTCATCTTTTCAGGGGGACGGCCCACTAGATGTTGAACCAAAATCTTCAACGTAAGCTTAGGTCGAGTTTGGATCAAATGAAAGGTCTATTTAAGAGAAATTAACTGCTGCAAACCGAACTTCGAAAGGTTTATGCTTTCTACAGTAGCGGTCATTTGAATTTTAAAGTAACCAATTTGAACAATATTATTAATCCACCATTTAACGGTTTCAAGTAAACTATTCTGATCAATAACTCTGATAACAAAAATCAAATAATCAAATTATTTATGGGAAAAAAAACGTTGTTGTGAAAGCATTTAAATTTTTTTCCACCCTGTAGTTATGTATAGTCCAATAACCAAGCAGACTAAATAATGTATATTGCTTATCTGATTTGTTTTCCCAACTCGTCTTTAAATTATAGATACTATACAATAAATATAAATATTTACTGAAAGTTATGGCACGGTGCTTCATAGAAGGTTCACTTATTCAAATAGCTATTGGTAGCCCAGGAACAATGCAAAGGTGTTTAACATGCAATCCTATTCACAGTTTTGAACAAAGTGATTCTTAAAAAGCTTTTATACTCACACGGTTGACGAGGGACTTAGATACAAGTAACGAGCGACAGTAGAATTTAACATAAATCCACCCTTAGAGTCATGTTACTGATTCAAATATATTTTACTGTTTAATTTTAAGACAAGTGTCTATAATAAAATTCACTATCCTATTTAGACAAACATTTCTTGGTTAGTGAGCAGATTTTGGTTTCTGTAAAATTTCGCCCCAATATACATCCAGCACATAAATTATTATTACATTAAGTGTATAATGTTATTATAGGGTAAATATTAATAATATATATTGCATCCTTTTTACCAGGTGTAAAAGCACTTCTGTTATTTTCTGATAGGGAATATCAACTTCCCGATCAAACGTTTTTTTTTTTTTTCTTTATTATATGAGACTAGTATTTTTAAATTTCAGCCAGTCACCGTTGTGACGTCTATCATGCCTTTATTTTTATCAACTATTATAGACTTGTCAGGATCTCACAATGAAGCTATAAAGGGCGTCTTAAAAGTCCCCCCTAATAACTTTCTCGTGAATAGATATTTACGTCACGGCATGTTTATATGATCAACTAAGGAGTTTTTTACGTATGCAACTTTGTTACACCCCTTCCCAAAATAGGGTAGTTTGGGGGTAAGTCAACTTATTTAAACAGGAAACCCTATTAACTGACGCGTAACTTTAAAGGTAATATTTAAAGAAGAAGAATGGTGCAAATTCTAGGTCTCTAATGTTACTCTACCAAATTTGGAGGCAATTTAATTTGGAATTATTTCATTAAGCTCCTTCACCAATGAGTAAATTTTATAACGGAAAATAATTTTAAAATTAGTTTTTAATAGTTTTTAGTGCCCTCTCTTCACTTAAAAATATTCAGACTGATACTTTTCATAAAGTCTAAAGTATCTTACAAATTGGTTGGGTTGCCGTTTTAAACCATTTCCCAGGCCCGTTATTAACATTTTAACCTACACACAAAATATTTAAACCAAAAATGTATCAGGAAATATATACATTTATTGATTTGTTTGTATTCAATGAAAATAAAAATAAACCCACTACAAATAGGAATAAATAGAATATGACCATAATCAAATGTTTAGAATTATAACATCATAGTTAAAGGGAATGGACTTTCTTATTTTATGACAAGTATTTCTTTAAATTTGCTGTCACCTAATACTCGGGATTGTTGGAACTAAAACCAAAATTGTGTTTTGAGTAATGTTTGTTAAAATGATAGACATTTTTGAACAACCAAGAAATGTGTAATAACTAACTTACGTAAAAGAGAGAATTGTGTCATCAGCATACAAATGAGTTAACTTGTTTTTGCATAAATGAGCCAATATCATGTTTTGAAGATTAGGAATAATTTGGGTTGTCATAAGGAAACTTTCCAGTTTTGATTTTTTAATAACATTGGCACCCTTTCTATATTATTTAAAACGTAATATTTTCAATTACTGTTTAGTAATTGTAAAAACATTATGAGTTATTTTAATGTTTTTATTTATTCCTAAAATACCAATCGTCAAGATTTTAATTTCGAATGAGTGTGATGAGAGTAGATGAGCTAGTCCTTGTTAAATACTAAGGTTGACAATTCTTTGGAAAGGTTTATTAGATAATAGCACAATGACAAATGAACGGTGGTTATCAGCTGATTTATTTAAAAATGCGTTAAGACCCGAGGATTGAACTGAATTGAATTGAATTAGGATTGAACTGAGAACATTTACATTTTAAAGCTAGACTTTAACCTAAAATAACGATACTGACCAATGTTTTGTTTTAACCATCATAAATGATGATTTGTTTTATCATCATAAATATCATCATAAAACATCATAAATGATTGTTTTAAATTATAAAGTTATGGACAATAAGTTGAAGCCCTGTTAATTCCTTACAGTTAAATCTTAGACACAATAGAGAAGGACTATCAGTACTATATGTAGGTAACCTAATATAAATACTTGTTTCTAAAACATTTCAATATCATTTTTTTATATTATCTAAATTCCCTCTAATATTCTAAATCAAATTATTATTTTCTTTTTGTAAAAGTAGATTCAAAATAACAAATATAAAAAATTAAATTAAATTCGTCAGAGTAATTTACATGTCCACAAACAGATACGGTGATGTATTAAAAAACAGGACATGAATCCAGTCCGACAAATGATGGTTTAATGTGTCCATGTTTCAAGACTTAGCAGTGGACCTACGGGTTTATGGGGATTACTGAAGATTTTAAATTCAGGTACATGCTGGAAAATATTGAGTTTTAAGTACGACTGGTTTCTCGTTAACTAATGTATTCGTATACTGTAAAATTATCCTTTCGCAAATGTGAAAATAAAAATATCAGTAAGAAAATATAACTGCTTACTGTTTATTTCAACCATACTCATACGTTGTGGTGCGTTGAAAATATTAAAAAATAAAATAAAGTATGAGAAAACTAAAACTGAGTTACCTCATAAGTAAGAAAAAATGCAAGTTATTTGGTTTTTTTTTTATTTAACTGTGTTCACAGAAAACATGAGTTCTTTTAAAAAGAGATTAAAATTACATGTACACAATATTAGAAACAGTAATTTAGGAAAGAATTACATTACAAATAAAAAGCATATTTTTAAAACGCAAGGATGTGTGAGAAATGAACAAGTAATTAAGGTTTGCCAACGTAAGTAATACTTTGGTAATGTATTTTAATTGGTTTTTTTATGAATTTACCAAAGTATTAACTTATAATACTTAAATGAAGCCTCTTTCTTACTTGTCAGGAACCAAACTATGAAAAATACAGTAGTATAAGATAATCTTATATCTGAGAGTGATTAATCTCAAATCATCCACGTACGCAATCCCTCACTCATCCTAATATAAAGAACTTATATAAATCTTGTATTAAGCATTACAAAAACAATGAACAATCAAATTAAAGTTGCTAATTATGCAATTCTAAAACATTATACAACGTCATACAAAGACTTATAGATAAACTAGACTTAATTTACCTAATGGTTTAAGTGAATCTCAGTTCTGAGTTAGTATTATTAGTTCTTATACATTAAATACAGTACATACAATCAATAATTAAGATATAATCTCACATTACATCTAAATTTTGACGTGAGTTATAAGTTATTTATTGAAAGAAAAATACCAATCACTCATATTTGATAAGTAATAAGTTTGGGTAATAATTTATTAAATATGTATTAGTCATGTATGCACAATACGTTAAACATGATTTTTTGATAATTATTTAACGTTAAAAGAGAGAAATCTCGTATTTTATCATGTTGTTACCTACCATAAACAGAGGTTGTATCCTCTATATAATTCGGAGATATAAATGCATTATTAAATACGAAATAAAGTAAGTGAAACATTTTAAACACATAAATTCTATAAGGATTAGCCATTGGAGTCCGCTAAATGGTTTCCATTGACCTGGCCACTACGAGAGTACTCTGGGGTATCCATGTTGGGTGGCAGTCAGGGTCTAGATGTTGTGTAGGGTGGAGAGGTAAGTATAAAGCTTGCAAATAACTGAAAATCAGACCAATACTATGTTTTTCGGATTCCACATAAAACTATAGACCCCTTAGTTACCCTGGCTATTGAGATATTAATAAATGGTTATATATGAGCTAAGTGGAACTAAGTTAGTAAAAATGACTGTCCTCGTTCATCTACACTCATTTACCCCTGATATTCACCCACATTTTAATAATGGGGGCCAATTTTTGGCATTATGTTCTTCTTTTGAATACCTTTAATTTCATTCACAAAGATCGATTCTCTTTTTAAGATAGTTTTATAACTCTCCGGGGACCATCCCAATCATGTGATAAATAATTGAAAGTTGCATAAAAAATATTTTTAATCAGTATTGATACTTTAAAATTTACTGCTATATTTTACAAAGTTTCAGCAAACTAAGAAATCTTTTTACACATAAATAATAAAATAGTTGAAACTACAACGAATTTTTATGCCTACAACATTTTAAGGGAGGCTCTGTGGAATTGTGTTTTCCTAGTAATGATCTTAAATTTGATGAGAAACTCGGCCTAAGCTTCCCTCATAAATATTTTTCCTATTCTTTTAAGCTGGATAAAAAATATATATTTATTCAAGAACAATTTTAAAATCTATATTACTTTTAGTCTACTAGTGTAAATTTTCGTGACTTTTTCCTTAAAATCTTAAAATGTATTCAAGAGATGAATTTCAACACTCATAGTAGGCACACGTACACAGTTTGAAGATAAGACCTACAAAAATATTGCTATCCCAAAATCAATTAATTGTAGTGAATATTAAAAATAATCAATACATTCTTGTATTATGACTAAAACCACGATTGTGATGTGAACATTTCTCAACTAAAACGTTACATGAGATGGAGAATGCCACTGGAATGTAGTTCCTAGAGTAAAGAGTCTCTCCCATTTCATATACTGTAGAAACATAAAGTTACAACATTACATAATCTGAAATGTTTTATGAATTTTACTTAAATATCTAATATTTTGCATTTTTAAATGCTTTCACTATTTTAAATATTTTATATAAATATATATAAAATATTTTTATATATATACTATATTAAATATTTTATAGTATTAAATATTTTAATACTATAAAAATATTTATATTAAATACTATAAATATATTATGTATAGTATTTAAATATTAATGCTATACATAATATTAAAACGGAATGTAAACTATTCTATACCTGTACTTCCCATATATGGAATTTTAAAATGGTAGAAAAGAATTTGTAATTCTAACTTCACCCCTAATAAAGACGATTTTCATTTAATTTACCAGAATACGTTTGAAGTTTAACATTATAAAACATCTTTTTAGTGCAGTGTCCCATTGAAGCTAATTCATGGAAATCAACTAATATTTCACCAAAATGTATTTTTCCGCTTTAAAAACCAATCGAAATATATTTTTTTAACTAATTTGATGGTAAATTATTTTTAAGGTTTGATCTATTAAGCAGAAAGCTAACACTAATAAATAGTTTTTATTTTCTACTTAAGAATTCCTGAATCAAACATTTTGAAATAACTAACCACTTTTACTATTAAAGGGGAAACTTGACTTAGGAAACACTCGAAGTCTTTGTTATTATAAAACTTACACTCATATATTGATATTAGTATGACTAATATGTACTAAAAACACATAATGAAGTAATTGATATAAATAACAAATATAATTTAAATAATAACTCTGGTTTGTAATAATATATTAGATCCTGTAATGAATACGCTCTTTTAATGAGCCATGCTGACCTTCCTCAAAGTTCATTTTAGTTTTAATGGAAAGTATTCCTTAACGGCTAAGATTTTCACAGTTGTTTTAAATACTCAAGTATGTCTTCCGTGCAATATTCATATACGATTAGCCCTAATCTCATGTCTGCTCCAGATATTTAATAATGGCAGAACGATGAGTTTACCATTTTTACAAAACAGTTTTCCAAACTATGACAGCACTTTTTCCGCTTAATTTGTAAAGCTAATAAAAATATTTTGCAAGGTAAGTTTTGTTTTCATTATTTTAGTATATCTGTACAAGCAGAAAAAATATTATTGTTCCGATTGTAGGCATACTATTATTTAGTATTTCTCACGAAATTATATATTTTAGATGAAAGTTATTCCTTATTTTGATTATTTTAATCGTGAGAAGTCATAATTAGCTATAACTTGGCTTTGTTCTGGAATGCTTCAAAGCTATAACCCTTTATGTAGCGAGACTAGGTACTTACCGTGGGCTCTTGAACTGAATGGCGTCATTAGTCTAAGGTAAACCCCCTCCCCCCTTCATACCACACCTGAACAACACAAACCAAACCATTTCTTGGCTATTGTATAGTGCTAGATGTTGTAATACTTATTACACGAAGTAAGTAGATATAGATGAATGAAAGGTCGCATCGGCTTGGTTGATGATAAGGTACAATAGGGGACCTTTCAGTCCTAACTTCACCAACACAGTTTGTACAGTAACATTATTTTATTTCATAGAATATTTCATTAGTTTAATAAAATAATTGTTATTTCATTAAACTATTTAAATTATCATTTTGTTTGGTGAGGCCTTTCAGTAACTATAAATGAAAGACCACACACAATAAAATAAATAAGTAAAATTTACCGGATTGTTGAGTCCTTTCTAGTGAAACTATCTTCATGAATGCTATTTTCGTTGATGTTTTTCCCAATTTGTATATTGTTAGTAATATCATACCTTAATTACCACAGCGCTATAAAAATATATGAAATATGTTATTTGAATATTTATGCCTTGTTTGGAAACCATTGAGTGTGCCTGAATTTCCTTCACTAAAAAAGGTCCAGCAAATTCACAATAAATGATAAGGATTTATTTTAAAACATGTTTTTAGTCTATAATTATGTACATTTAAAATAAGTAATATTTAATTTTTCATCCCATCTAGGCTAATTTTATAGAACCCCTGTTACTATAATTGTAGTATGTAGCTGTTTATATGTAAACAACAAACACACATAATTATACAATAGTAAGAAGAGCCTTTTTATTACACTTGGAACAGTTAATTCGTTTCTATGTAAAGTTTAATATTACATTACACAAAACTATAAAATAGAACATTTAAATATTCATCGTTTTGTTTTATAATTTACTTAAACATTCATAATTCTGAATGGTATTTTATGATTATAGTGTAAAACTTGATATAAAATATAGATAAAGACATTATATAAAAAAGTAAGATATAAATGTACAAATAAAAACATATTACTTACTGAACTGAAAATAAATTGACATCGGTGGACTATAATTTAAATAAATAAGGGAAGTACAGTATACATAATTCTACAAATATACATAAATTGATGCGTTATATAAAATATGCTGAGAATAAAATAAGATAGTATAAGATATGGATTTTAAGGATTACTTATAAAGTACACGCTATAATTCCTTAATGTAACAACATGTAGATAAGTACAACATTTATTTTTTTTTCTATTCTTGCAACAAGTTTATTTTGGTTTCTTACTTGTATTACATTTTCATGAGTCCATCCAATATCTCCTTACTAAACAAAAATTACCTTTATTTCATCTTTTGTACATTCAATACACAAAGAGTTTTGAAGAATATAAGTAACTAAAAATGTTTTGCTTGTTTCTAAATTTATTGGGTAGACATGGAATATAGCAGTCCAGCACAGTTAACACGATTGTTCTAACTAGTCAATAATAATCCAAAATTCAGGAGTCTATAGAAAGTGTTTATTGGAAATACAAATTGTTTAAATGAAAAAGAAATAAAACAAATTACACAATTTTCTTGCCAGAAAAATATCTATGAATTTGTATTCATGGTGTTAGTATTAGCTAGTTAAAATAATAATAAAAACAGGTGGTACCTCTATATTATTTACCACTTCTTGTTTTTTTGTAGTAAAAACATGTGACAGTTGTTACAATTAATTAATAAAGACGTATGAACAGAATGTAAAATACGAGGCTAGTAAACGTATAGACTGTAGAATATAAGAATATAATCTAGATTTATTCACAAATTACAAAACTGGTAATACAATTAAATTTGTAGGAAATACATGCCATGTAATCGAGAAGCGATGGCAGTTGCACGTTACAAAATACTCTTATCAATCTCAGATAATCACTGATATTACGTGTAAATCATGTGGCGTGTTCGTCACATTCCGTGAAACTAAATAAGTTATCAATGTACACTGATGAATTATAATAAAATACTTCCTAAACAAAACTCATATACATATATAAACAAATCTATCTTTAATTCTACTTAAACCCTTCTATAGTTATTATTTTAAGATACTTAAAATAACATTGTACATTTTTACTGTACAATAATGTAATATATTTTTTTACTTTTTTTAAATATTTTATTTGTAGGTATATAATTATAGGCATTATATTTTTTAGTCTATTTTATATTTATGGGAAAAAAGTTTAAGACTTACAAGTATGTTCATTAAAATGTTACTTCGCATTTGTAAAATGTATTTACGGATACTATAAAAATGTGTTTAATTGTATATCAATCAATAACCAACATTATAAAAATCGAAAATGTATTATGACCTGTAATATTGAAATTTGTTATGTGTAGACTACATACATTACACTATGGGTGGCCTTTCAGTGCAGTGTTGTAAACCAGCTACTTGAAGGCTAATTGTTGAAGAAAATAAACGTAGTATATAAGTTTTAAGTACTAACGGTTAGTGGGATGGGTTATGTTCAAATCGATGGGTCAGTACCACCGTGCTTGTATGTGCTGTAGGGTGGGTAAGGAAGAGGGCTCCGGAGTCAGGTTGAAAATCGCATTTTAGTTTGGCGAACGGCCACAGGGAGCGGTGTTTAGTGCAGTACGTTGTCTGTGTTGGTAGTTGGCGTTTTAGGCACTAGGAGCGCTTCTTGGCTAGGCTGACAAGGCATTTATTTATTGCTCGGCCGTTCGCCCCTTGCACCATCACTTCACTTTCTTTCTAATCTTTTATAGAACAACAGAAGGGAAGGGACGAGTGACTGACACCGCCATTCAACAGGGTTGTCTGGGGCCTTCCGCGGTCCGTTTGTCCTCATTCCTTCGGTAGTTCACAAAATTAGAGTTTGTGATATTTAAAACATTTACAAGTAACTGACACAAACGAATGAAACCAATTTATAAAAGCGAATGACTAAATGTAAAACTAACAGAAAATAAAATAAAAATAATTTAATGACACATTAGTACACATGTGAAATGAACGAAATTAATTAGAGTATCTGATAATTTAAATATAATAGTATGATGACAAAAATGGCGTGACAAAAATATTGATTATGCAGCTCAATATCATCAAACCATTTTTCAATTACAACTGAAAAATGATAATAGAGTCCTTATTGCTTATTAGTCATTGTATGAATAACACAAATTACTGCAATTAAATTTTAACAAGCCTTACCTTTTATATTTTTAGTGGACTCAGGTTTTTAAAATATGGCACACGTTTTTAATATTTTAATCATTTAATATTATAACACAAATAATATTAACAATATTGTCTTCATAAAAACACAAACATCAAATTGTAATCAATCTAACTTCTACAAAGCTTAAGTAAAAAGGATATTGTAATTAATTATTAACCCGCGAATAGCAATAGCATACATTCATTTAGTACTACCTGTTTTAAAAATAAGAGTAAATGTTGCATCAGCATATAATAATTTAATCAATATGCACTATAGTCGCTATTACGTTATTAAATCTATAAAATATAAGTATTTTTGTAAATGACGTACATAAAAATACTGATTTGCACCCTGACTTCGAAATGATCATTATATCCATTCCCATGTCTATGTCTTATTAGTAAACGCTTATTTTGTTTACTTTTCACGAGAAAACAAGATTACCGTGTTTAATGAAACTTTTTATTATTTTACTTGTGCACCTGACGATTTTCAAAAACTCATATAGGCCCCTAACGGTATTTTATTCTGTTTTTAATTTATAAGTACTTTTATCCTACATTATATTCAGCTAGTATATTTTTTTCTTTTTTGAACGAGTATAAACGATAGATGCGTTACATTGCCAACTTCCAAATGAATACTAGATAGAAAACAACACAGCTCTAACGTTATTTCACCGTTTCACAACTACAGACAAGCGGCAAGTGTAGCCTACATCGCGCATGTGTTTAGGTTATACTTTGTACGCAATAATTAAAAACCCAATGTGTCATATTTCGTTTGTATCATTCTACAATAAAGTAATGTGTAGTTATATTATCGTATGTACTTACTGTATTTGTAATTAATTTGTTGTCTATATCCAACGAATGAACTCCCACTACCGTTGGAATATCGAACTAACTCTGCTTGGAAGATGAAAAGGTTACCGTCCTGTTGGGTTGATAGTTGATACGTGGTAGTTTGTTTATCTTTTGAGTCAAGGTCACTCTAGAGTCACAAGCCTGAGTCCTAGCTGTTGAGTGGTAAGCCTACGGTTATTTGTAGTTCTGTCGGTGTTGTAGACCTTAATTGTTTTCATATTGAAATAATTTGACAGCGGATAAAACCTTACAAAATTATAGGAAAATGACTCCAAATAACACCATACTTTGGTTATGAAACCTGACTGTACTACTAAACATGTACTTTATAAATGAACGGAACTAGTTTAAAATTACTTCTTTATTACATTAAACAATATCACCCATTCCTTAGCTATCATTACACTACAAATACACCAAAAGGTATAGCATTACACGATAATTTACTATTACAATATTAATGACTAAACAAATTCTTATTGAATATCAATTATAAGAAACTTAATACAACTTATTTAATGACGTATTACAAAACTAAGTTTAAAATAATAATATAAATAACCCAGTAAAATAGTTATACCGTTATAGTAGACAACAGTACAGATACAACTGACACAACTTATTTTTCTAACTTTTACAGTTACGATTTCCTGTTTTCAAACATGGAACACCTAACTAAATAAAATAAAAATAAAATCATTATATAACCAACATACCCGGGCTCTAGAAAATGTAAACTGTACATACAAGGAGAATATAACTAAATATTGAACAACTAAAAAGTAAGTAAATAATAATACTATACAATAAATTTAGATTATGAATTTAGAATGTGGATAAAATCTTAACCTAATACAATTTTAAAATAAATAAATGTATATGCTAGCCTATTATACTGTAACAAGATACAAGGAGCCTAGTAAGGCATTCATATGTTTGCCTGGTAAGGTCTTCATGGGTTTGCCTAGTAAGTTCTTCATGGTTTTGCCTAGTTAGGTCTTCATGTGTTTGCCTAGTAAGGTCTTCATGGATTTGCTTAGTAAGGTCTTCATGGTTTTGCCTAGTTATGTCTTCATGTGTTTGCCTAGTAAGGTCTTCATGTGTTTGCCTAGTAAGGTCTTCATGTGTTTGCCTATTAAGGTCTTCGTGGTTTTGCCTAGTTAGGTCTTCATGTGTTTGCCTAGTAAGGTCTTCATAGATTTGCCTAGTAAGGTCTTCATGGTTTTGCTTAGTAAGGTCTTCATGTGTTTGCCTAGTAAGGTCTTCATGTGTTTGCCTATTAAGGTCTTCGTGGTTTTGCCTAGTTAGGTCTTCATGTGTTTGCCTAGTAAGGTCTTCATGGGTTTGCCTAGTAAGGTCTTCATGGTTTTGCCTAGTTATGTCTTCATGTGTTTGCCTAGTAAGGTCTTCATGTGTTTGCCTAGTAAGGTCTTCATGTGTTATCAAGTAATGTCTTATTTACGTTTTATGGATCGTCTGCTATAATTCATCAATCTGACGATTTCCGTATTTTGTAACGCGTTTTTCCTGTTTTCAGAGCACGGTGTTTGAGCACACTGTACATAGCTTGAATTTTATTTTCTGTGATCACTATATCACTCAGTAAGTCATTAAAAAATCAAAAATCTAGAGAAAACCGTCTTCTTTGGCGATTGATATAATTAAAATTACGATATCTTGATTATAAACATGTTTTATAAGAAAAGGGTCAGTAAGAGACTCATAACAAATCTTTATTGGTTGCAGGGACAGTAATTACAAGTTTCGTAGTCTAAACTGTTTCAATACATAATCGAACCTCGCACACGATCAGTTGGTCAAGGCTAGTAACACTTGTGACTGGAATTTTTGGATGCCGCCGCGCTACCCTCTTGGCTTTGTTTCGTACATCCGGTATGGGTTGTAAATCTGTGAAAGTCTGTCGCCAAATGTTGCTGCGATGACAGGGTTCACACAGTTTATGTTATACAACGGTACATATACACCTCCAGATAAACATTCTCATACTCCTTTACATGTAACATTATTATTAATTTAAACTTCCCTAGCACCACAGACATTTTGTCCTAATTATTAATTTCAAATGTTAATAATCTGAGAATAAGTTTGTCAGATACAATTGTAACATATATTAACACAAAGAATTGTTACATAGTAATCCGCCAGCCTCGATCATTACAGGTAGAAAATTAAGTAAATACCTTCTAGCACTGTTTTATTTTTACTTTAATGCTTAAAAAAAACTAATATTGTAATAATATACAATAATAATGATCTTGCTACTTTCAACATTAAAAAACTGTATGTTTCATATATATAACTATTACATTTATATTACTGAATAAAAAAAAAAATGCACATAAGGAAATATTTTTACTATAAAGAACTAAATCTTTACTATATGTGTTATAGTACTAGATTTAAACACAATTAATTATTATGTTCACGTAAAAATGTATTCACATAAGATAGAAATCAAGCATTATGTTTTAAAATATATCAATGACAGTCTGACTCCTGGCGTGGAATAGACAGGACTGCAGAGTGCAGACTACAAACGAAGGTGCAGCGCTCTGTGAGGATATCTCTGAACTTCTACCGCCCGATGAGTAACATCTACATGCAAACATTTTTTAGAATTGCCAAAAATAACTACTAACAAATTATTATTTTTTAAAAATCGAAGTCTCCCCGTACTAAAAATAATAAGGATTCTAATGATGCAAAAATTATATTTTTATCACAGTAAATAACGTTTTAACTAGTAATTTCAAATTAGTCAATTATTCGTAGGTTTAAATGGGAAAAACGTTCTCTTAAAACTCAATTTGTAACAAATATAAATTATTATTGTTTAAATTATATACCTCTAATAATAGTAAATGACTCGTAGATTCGGGCTACTTCTTCGTTTTTCTCAAATAACCGTTGGTTAGGCGGTAATTAAGAAACTAAATATTTCTCCCATGTTAAACGGGCTGGATTCAGAGCGCGCCGGCCGGCTTCTATCCGGCCCCCTCTTAATACGTGTTTGGATCAGTACCACCGTACGTGTTTCGGTCAGTACCACCATGCTTGTATGTGCAGTTGGGTTTGTCAGTACCACCGTACGTGTTTGGGTCAATACTACTGTAGGTGTATGTGCAGTTGGGTTTGTCAGTACCACCGTATGTGTTTGGGTCAGTACTACCGTTGGTGTATGTGCAGTTGGGTTTGTCAGTACCACCGTATGTGTTTGGGTCAGTACTACCGTTGGTGTATGTGCAGTTGGGTTTGTCAGTACCACTGTACGTGTTTGGGTCAATACTACTGTAGGTGTATGTGCAGTTGGGTTTGTCAGTACCACCGTATGTGTTTGGGTCAGTACTACCGTTGGTGTATGTGCAGTTGGGTTTGTCAGTACCACTGTACGTGTTTGGGTCAATACTACTGTAGGTGTATGTGCAGTTGGGTTTGTCAGTACCACCGTATGTGTTTGGGTCAGTACTACCGTTGGTGTATGTGCAGTTGGGTTTGTCAGTACCACCGTACGTGTTTGGGTCAGTACTACCGTAGGTGTATGTGCTGTTCGGTTTGTCAGTACCACCGTACGTATTTGGGTCAGTACTACCGTAGGTGTATGTGCAATTGGGTTTGTCAGTACCACCGTACGTGTTTGGGTCAATACTAATGTAGGTGTATGTGCAGTTGGGTTTGTCAATACCACCGTACGTATTTCGGTCAGTACTACCGTAGGTGTATGTGCTGTTCGGTTTGTCAGTACCATCGTACGTATTTGGGTCAGTACTACCGTATGTGTATGTGCATTTGGGTTTGTCAATACCACTGTACGTGTTCGGGTCAGTACTACCGTAGGTGTATGTGCAGTTGGGTTTGTCAGTACCACCGTACGTATTTGGGTCAGTACTACCATAGGTGTATGTGCAGTTGGGTTTGTCTGTACCACCGTACGTATTTGGGTCAGTACTACCATAGGTGTATGTGCAGTTGGGTTTGTCAGTACCACCGTACGTATTTGGGTCAGTACTACCGTAGGTTTATGTGCAATTGGGTTTGTCAATACCACTGTACGTGTTTGGGTCAGTACCACCGTAGGTGTATGTGCAGTTGGGTTTGTCAGTACCACCGTAATTATTTGGGTCAGTACTACCGTAGGTGTATGTGCAGTTGGGTTTGTCTGTACCACCGTACGTATTTAGGTCAGTACTACCGTAGGTTTATGTGCATTTGGGTTTGTCAGTACCACCGTACTTATTTGGGTCAGTACTACCGTAGGTTTATGTGCAATTTTGTTTGTCAGTACCACCGTATTGGTAACGTATTTGGTTCATTACCATCGTTCGTGTATATGAAGCTGGTTGGTTAAATACCACCACACATTTTTTTCATAACGAACGTTTGTCATTTACAATTTGGTTTTGCGACATTTTGGTTTTACAATGTCTCCTGAAGATTTCTTAACAAAGTTGTTTCTATGAATCCACTAACCGATTACGGACTCGACAATTATAACTGTTCAGCGTCCACTAGTTACCATAGTTACCATCAACATAGATATACAGAAAGAGTCTAGTGTGTCCATGTTGAGTAGTAACTAGGGTTCATGAATAACTCATGGGACAGAACTACCTAGTAGGCTTATCCACTAGTCTGCAATCATACCAATACTTTCTGGTTTGGTGTCCCATTCATGTTGCCCTATCTATTAGGCTACGATATATATATATATTGGCCTACATTTGTCTACTCACAATTATTACTCTAATACAGTAACCGTAAGTAAATGTATGATGATCTATCAAACTACAAACAAATAACGTTTGATATACAATTTTAATGATTTTGTCTTTAAAGGCCTTACATTATATATGAAGTAGTCTGGCATTCTGAAGAACATTTACAAAGAAGGGTTAGTTTCGCAATTGGAGGAAAAGTTATAATATAGCCATAACTTATTAAACAGTAGAATTAGACATTATAAATTATTCTTTATTTAATAAATACATAATATATAGATGTTTTATAATACAGTCGTAAAGCAATTCTTTTAGCAGTGCGAACAATTTCTACAGGTATAAATAAAGAGGCATGAATTATAGAGGAACAAGTTACAGTTTTGTTAGATAACCGTAAACACATTTGTATTCTCCTTTTGTAACTTTAGTGCTGCCATAAATTACCTTTTATCTGAAAGGTTTACGGAGGAAACCACATTTTTCACATCATAAAGGTTTCAATAGGTTCTGAAGAAACGAGGCCACTAATGATGGCAACTTTCTATAAAATTACAGAATATCTCTTATTATAAATAGTTTAAGAAAATTTAATTTGAACTAATAAAACTAGATAAATTATACACACAATAATCTAAATAAAATACACCCCTATAGATTCAAGTAATTTTACATTATTATATATTTAAGTCATATGCTTTATTCAGTAAGTAAACTTACAAAAGTCCATGTCTAAGCATTCTAAACTTGAAGTAAAGCTAATGGGTCAGATTCTGTTATATGCCCCTCAAATGGAAACTATTTTTACAGCTGTAATCATGTAACCTAACCAAACCAAACGAAATCAAAACAGATTAACTGTATTTAGGGAGCATATAACGGAATCTGACCATCTAATGCAAAATTATGTATACTATACATAATTTTGCATTAGATGGTCAAAATTTTAGATAAATTTGCATTACATGCAAAATTATGTATGGTAGACATAATTTTGCATTAGATGGTCAGATTCCGTTATATGCTCCCTAAAAAAGATTTTATAAAATGTTTATAAATAATATAAATAACTTTATATAAGGTGTAGCTAAAATACACTGATAAACTTCAGGAGGTTGTTCATGGGGTCAAAACAAACCAAGAACTTCTTATAAGCATATATGGCCAAAAATGCATCTTTGACCGTCTATCTGTCTGTTTGTATTTTTTGTTTACATTATAATTTTTTTCTAAGCGACCATGAACGGTAGGAAGTTTAAATTTTCAACATATACTATAGTTAAATTCTAAGAACTTTTAATTTAAAAAAAATTAATTTATTTATGCATCGTATTTAAAAAATGCTCGCTTGTAAACATGTTGATGTTGAATTTCTTAAAACTACACCGTAAATAAAAACTTTACTTAAATCATAAAATTTAATTCATTTTATACAAAATAAGACAGTAGCTCATTTATTAAAATCACTCAAGAAAAATAAAGTTGGAGCATTTTTTTTAACCTAGCTATACATTGAATTTACAAGATTTTCAAGTTTTAGAAAATACAGTTATCTACAAGGTCTAACAAAAATTAGTAAAAATATCTGCACATTGTATAATATGCTTTTAAACTGTTAATAATAAGAAATACTGAACACTCTAAAAGTAGAGCATTGATTTTTAAACCCTAGGTACAGTTTAAAACAAATGTTCGATACGTCTACAATTTATTTCTACCAGTTTACTAAAATGAAAGTTGAGTCACCTGATTTCGCAATACAGTTTTTCAAACCCAACAATAGTTGAAATTAGTTAGTTTAATAAATAGCTGTTTTTAAATGATTGTTGAGTCACCTGATTTTTTTCAACAGAGGTTTTTAATTTAACAATAATTATATTAAAATTACAATGCACAATCATCATTAAATCGTAAACTGTATTATTGAAAAATCAGGGGACTTAAATTTAATTTTTATGAATAGCTACTTATTAAAACATACTAAATACAATATTATTATATTAAAAAACTGTATTGCAAAAATCAGGTGAATGAATTTTATTTTAGTAAATATCAGTTTATTAAACTAGATGACAATTATTATTAAACTGAAAAACTATATTTTTTAATATAGTTGATGTTGAATTTCTTAAAACTACACCGTAAATAAAAACTTTACTTAAATCATAAAATTTAATTCATTTTATACAAAATAAGACAGTAGCTCATTTATTAAAATCACTCAAGAAAAATAAAGTTGGAGCATTTTTTTTAACCTAGCTATACATTGAATTTACAAGATTTTCAAGTTTTAGAAAATACAGTTATCTACAATGAAATTTGAGGAACCTGATTTTTTAATCAGGTTCCTCAAATTTCATTGTAGTAAACAGCTGAAATAAAATGTAAGACACGTCAACTGTATGGATCAACTGTTGTGGACTAATCCCTAAGGTTTGTAAATTATTGCTGTATATATCTTATTAATAACATTTCAAAACTATACTACCATTCATTGTTGCTTATGAAAACATTTTAATGTAGAAAAACACAAACAGATAGTTAGACGACAACAATGCATTTTGGATCATATGCTTTTAATGAGTTCTGGTTTGTTAAGACCCCAGGAACAACGTTCTGAAGTTGGTAAATGTATTTCAGTTACATCCTGTATTCAATGTGGATATCCATAACATACATTTCATAACTATCATTTAGATAAGTTATATATAGTGTTTGGCTGTATATTTTACGAATATATATATCATTAAATATTAAAAATGAACATACACTAGTGTGGTAGAAAATATTAAAAATTCACCCTTAGAGAAAGAATACAGTAAAATATGGTAATAATTCTTATTCATAAACACCACACTAAGAATTCCTTTTTTATATTACTTTCATTAAATTAGATAGGATATTTCTAAATAGTGTACATAAAATGTCCTTAGTAATTTTCTCATTTTGTAAGTGACCTCATTACAATAATACACAGTGAAAATATCAAAGGGAACATGACCCACAAAGAAGAAAGATACTGAGGTCACATTCCGTATTGCGCTAATTGGGTTTTCAAGTGGTTATTTTTCCAGCTCATTGTGTGAACAGAAAGGTTGTTCACAGTCCAGACATCGTTCTAAGTCTTCCCTAGTTCCCCTCAAGATCATTGAGAATAACTTTATTATTGCAGATATAACAAGATTTAAGCAAGTTGGAATCAAACTACAGGCGTTAGCTGCGGCCATAAGAAAGCGTCTTTGTTTCCTTTTTACACTGTAAAAGAAACTAATTTTTCTAAAAATGTTTAGTCATAAAATAAAACAATTCAATTAAGAGTTTTAAATGATATGTTCCATGAAACATTTATTGTTTGATTTATTCAATAGACTTTGTAATTTCTTATACGGTTTAATAAATACATATTGTATGACTGTAAACATTTAAATCTAACATTTTTATTGCACATAAATGAATTTGCAACTCGAGAGAAAATATATATCAATAGGTAAAAACTATTATTTATTAAATTAAACGAAAAATGTTTCCTTATTTAAAGTTCCACATGTAGCATTTTTAAATAAGCATAATTTGTATGAAACTATTTTATATGTCAATATTACAATACATATTTATATGTAATACAATATAAATATGTATTACATATTTATTATTATTATCACAAAGTTGTTATTACTGTCAAAGCCCCTGAACGCTGTAACTGAGTTGACTTAAGTGAGATAACAGTCTCTTAATATTCTTAATGTTCTCCTCAAAGACTTAACATTCAGTTTGCATTTACGTAATCTTCTTAACGGTTTCATTTATTTCAACAGATCTTTGATAGCTTTGAATTTACTCTTTGCTTATAACTATGCTTTCTCTTAATTTTCTTCTTTGACGAACTAAAGACGTGCCATTTACATGGTTATATTTAATTGAATAAAATACAATTCTACATATATATATATATATATTATGTTGGGTATGTTAAAATAACTGTCTGTTGTAACTAATGTTATCTTACATCAATATTCATTAGTAAGAATATGGAAATAGAAAACGGAAATATCTAATGAAGGGTTAAGGAAACATTCCATAACTACAAATTTATTTCCCGAGATAAGACTTCTAAGATCGTATGGTAAACGTAAGGTTTGCGTTATAAATGAAGCCATAAAAATAATATGCTACGCATTAAATAAGGAGTGTGTAAAATATTATATTGTTCATTATATATATATATATAATATATATATATACAATTCTTTACTGACTCTCTTAAAGACTAGCAGTTCAGTTGTTGAACTTATATTATGAAAAATACATTAAAATTTTAAACTACATACTTTACAGTATGTCTGTCTCCATGGTGTAGTATTGTAACCCATCTACTTGAAGTACCATTGTTGAGATGTGTATTAATAAATTGTGTATTTATATACTAAATTATTTAATACCTAAATAGTTAGTGTATAATTTTTAGGTATATATACTAACTGTCATTGTATGTGTATGGGTGGGCGGGTGTGTCAATTGTAGAAGGTAAATGTGTAGAAGAACAGTTTTACCTTTGGTATGAACAAACAACACTACATGGCATAGTTCCGCTCAACTTCCATGGGAGTTTCCCACCCACATCACATCACATCTGGTTAGTGGTTAGACGCAATACTAAATGGAGTGTTGAGGCCATTCAGAGGCATCAGCAATAAGCGATGATCAGCATTTGCTGAACTGATATGAGAAATGAATATCACACTTGCTATCCGAACTTCACTTAGTGAGTTTTGTAGGCTATCGATCATTGTAATCTTGATTTGATTTTAATGCTTACGACTAAGTATACTACAGAATTACATAGATTACATAATAGATTAGATAATTACATAGATTACAGGACTAAGTATAGTGTTAAGATGGCTGCTTTAACTATAAACTTTAATACAGTAAGAACTGTTCCCATGGTAAACAGTTATAGTGTATTGAAAATAGCTAAGAATATTTATCTCACACTATCTAAAATGATTATATGATTACATAAACCTGTCATCTTGGTTTTAAATGATTATATCAGTCTCACATAAAAGTTGTTTAATCTAATTTTAAAAGACTAGAGCACATTTAATAAAATATTACTTTGTGTGTATACATTTCAGGAAACACAAACAAAGATATATCATAAGTTACACACTGTTGTATTATTTAATAAGTTAAAATATGTCTTACAAAGTGTCAACACTTCTTTTTATATGAATTTTTAGTCATAATTTAATTATTAAAACTCATTTTGAAGATTATTAATATATTTAAAGATATTGGGGCTTTACACATTAATTTATTACCTTTAAATCTGCCCAGGCTAGGAAGCTTAAGAAGTTTGTTTGTAGGGGATAATTTGAATAAAGATATTTCTATAATGAATAATACTTATTCAAGTTGGGAAAGGATAATAATAATCCTACTCTCAGTACGCCTTACACGGAACAATTACCATGTCGTGATCGTCATGGTGGGAAAACAATTGCTAAATAAGCCTGTAGTCCAAATAAAATAACTCTTGTACTGGCGGAATGGACTCGCACCACTTGTCTTAAATGACAAAACTCTAAGCTTTAATTTGCTGCCAAACTTAAAATAAGTAAGCAATAATTTTTTAACTAATTATACAGTTTCCACTGTGTTATATTCTTGAAATAAAAATATCCTGGAGATTGTGTTAAACTAATTTGCTTTGTACTGTGATATTTGTATTTAAGAACACGTTTTTATGGGTGAAATTGCACGTGAGTAGTCTTTAACCTGTCAGTGAAGCGAGAATAATAGTAATAAAATAATGCCTTGGATGGATGACAGTTTGATTTATTTTGATTAATTTGGTATAAGTCTCATTTAATAATTCAAACAAGTTATTGAGAAATTAGATTTTTTGTAAACCCTTGCAAACTCGGAAACGATAAACGCTAGAACAATTTTTGAGCAAACATTAATTGTGTTATTTATGTATTACTGAAATAATACTGTGGAATTAATAAAACATGCAGAAAAATAATGAAGGGTTGATGAATTAACTCCATAATTTGTTTACATTGAGGCTGTCTTGGACGCGTAAGGTATATTCTGTTCAACTGTAGACCAGATGTTCAACCCAAGCGTAAAATAATGTTAACAATAATTCGTATATCTACGATATAGGTATCCAGATAATAAATGTTTCTCCAGTAAGCAATGAAGTAAATTAGTTGACTTTTGACTTTGAGGTGTGTTCGTGTTCAGTTCTTAATCGTTATCACTGCTTGGCACAGTTTAATCACTAGTACAGTAATTTAATTGTAGTTGTCCCGTGCTTTTGTATGGTTGCCAAACATGGAGCGCACGTAACACAGACCAGAGTCGACTCCTAATATTTGAAAGAAGAGTGCTACAGAAGGTTTTTGGCCCAGTTCTAGACTTAGAAACAGGAGAATGGAGAAGAAGACATAACGAAGAACTATACAATTTGTATCAAGAACCACATATTATAGGAGTTTTGAGGGTAGAAGATTGGAGTGGGCTGGACATGTAGTTAGAATGAGTGAGGAGAGATTTCCTAGGATGGCTATGGATATGGCAGTGGAGGGAACCCATATCCATAGCCATATACCACTGTACGTTTACGGGTGGGCGGATGGGTTAATACCACTGTAAGTGTATGGGTTAGGTTAGGTCTTTTAAGACCAGTGGGGACACCTCTTAAGAAATGAGTGAATGGAGTAAGGAAAGACTTACAAGAACTTGGAGCCTGGCCGAATTGGCGTGGTCCTCTGGTCCTCATCGCGTGGTCCTCTGGGCCTCATCGCGTGGTCCTCTGAGCCTCATCGCGTGGTCCTCTGGGCCTCATCGCGTGGTCCTGTGGGCCTAATCGTGTAAAGTAAAGTAGTAATTTAGTTGTAGTGATATTACAAGTTGTTTTATTTATATGTGAAAATAATGTTATAATATTCCGATAAGGTTTACAAAAGAATTGATTTCTCATTAACCTGTTTGAATTATTAAATGAGGCTTATACCAAACTAATCACAATGAATCAAATTATCATGTATCCACAAAAAATATTTTTTTTTATTATTATTACAGTGACAGGTTAAAGACGACTCACGCGCAATTTCACTCATAAAAACGTGTTCTTAAACACAAATATCACAATACAAATTAAATTAGTTTAAGCACAATCTCCAGCATAACTTTTTCGTAAAGAATATAACATGGTGGACACTATATACAATTAGTTTGAAAATTATTGCTTACTTATTTTAAGTTTGACAACAAATTAAAACTCAGATGTTTGTCATTTCAGAATAGTTGAACGAGGCTGTTCCGCAAGTACCAAAGTTATTTTATTCCTTCTATGGGCAACTCAGGTCTCCAAATGCAATCCCAATGGACTTCCTATGAGCACACATGAAAGCAGAAGAGTACAGACTACTGGCCCCTTTACATACAGTGGTAATAACCCTTCCATCTGCCCATGGACGTAAAGTGGTATTGGTGAGTACGTACGCAAGTTTGAATGAGTGTAACTAATTTGTAAAAGATTATGTTCCAAGTGGCAACTCCAATACCATACAAATACTGAATAACTATGCAACCTATTTGTTTAAGTATTAAATAATGGGAAATGAATGATGTAATGAAAACAAGAGATTATTATGAGGGTCAATGGAAAAAGGGGTGAGAAACAGATTAATCCTATTGTTCTACGGAGCAAAAATATACACAAACACAAATTATATAAGAAGACTAGTAGTAATAATAATGTGGTTATGGAGTAGGATGGGATTTGTATGGTGGCAAAAAATGAGGAACTATTGAGAATAGTAAGAGAGGCAAACATTTTTAGATATGGCGGAAATATCCGACGTATTACAATACGTAATAATATTTCCGATTGCGATGTTTACTACGTTTACTAATTATTAGTTCTTCTATTTTTAGTGTATAATTTTAATTATTATTTCAGAAAAATATTGATCCAGATATATATTACAAAGCTATCATAAAAGATAATAGTTTTAGATAAATAATAACTCAGTATATTTAATTTCATTGAATCTAATGCAAAACCCCAAATCAATAAATAAGTTCAGTGTCGACCACAATAGATTAGTAGTATAAAATATAGTTCATTAAAGAATTAGGCCAAATTCTCGGAAAGCTTAATAAGTAAGTTTTAAGTACTTACTTAGGTTTATTCCTGGAGAGGTTCAAAGCTGTAACTCATTTCTCCAGTAAGACCTGGCTCTGGAGTGGATTGCTGTCATTAGTCTAAGGCAGGCCTTAAGATCCCCCCTTACAAGTCTATGCACCTGCCATCCCATTAACTATCAAATACATCTGCGAGTGTAAAATATTTAAATCAATCGCTTTAATACAATTAAATGATTAACTCAATCAATAACATAATAACGTTTATTACAAAAGAAATAGTACTAAAACCAATTAATACATCAATCAAAACTGTACGCTACATCAAAGTAAGTACTTCGTTTCTTATAAAATTAATTGAGATAAAAACTGTGGCATATTTCTAAGGATATGAATTATTTTATACATGTTTGTTTGATATTCACAATATAAAGGAGATACTAATTAAACGTTTATATTAAGTCAAAATAATATTAAATTTCTTATCAGCCTATCTACAAAATACAAAACCCAAATACTGTAGACAGTTCAACAACAACTGGTAAAGAGTGTAGACCACGAAATGTTGAACAAATTTCCTATTTAGGCTTTCAATACTATCTAATAAAATAATGTTATTACATTTTACCTTAAATACCAATAATAAGGTAGATAATAACAATATCAGTCAATAATCAGAGTCCCCGTTACTAAGCACCATGCCAATGGGAGAGGTTAGTACAGCGATCAGCTTATCATTATATTGTTACTTATTTGGTAGCTCACTAGCAATTAATTAGGTTAGCATCAACTAGTTTCTATTAAAGTACTTACACGCTGATTTCTTTTATAATGGGTATATAATTACTTAAAAAACATTTACGGTATTACATACATTCATACATTATTCTGTACTTTTTACAGTTTTTTTTCATATTCTAAATAGTAGCCTTTCAGTATGTGAAACGGTTTGGGTTTATATTCACCTTAAAGAAAGAGGAAGTTAAACATTAAGGCCCACTTTACATGTACGACGTATCACATTAAATTGTTTCAGCCAACCTCACATAAAAGTATTTAATAATAGCTTAGTACGAAAGATAGTTACGAGTCCAAAATATTGTTTACTGAAATCATCTCGTTGTACTCATATTATTTAAGTTAATTATAAATTTAATGATTAGCTACTTTGCGTTTTAGCTTAATAAAAATTAATTGGAAACTAAAAATAACGATGGGATTAGCTTGATAATTAAAAGTAAACTTGTAGTGATTGCTATTATTAGACATTTAAAAATTAGCTTTAGTAAAAACGGTTGACATTTTATGAAATTAAGAACCTTGTATATACAATTAGTATTATTGGTACATTTACCAGCTAAGTATGATTAAGTGAAACACATTGACCTTTTTAAACTAGAATACAGTGGGGCGTACGTTGGATAGTTATCAAACAATTTTAATTACAAAAATAGGTAAATAGCGAAATTCAATAATAAACTGCTAGTAATAAAGTAACACAGCATACAATCAGAATGTTTAATGTCAATTTAGGCTTTATTTTAAGTTATGATTTTATAAAACATTTAAATATATCTAAACACTGCAAACAAATATGTAAAATTTTGGTAATGAATATATTTTTAATCCGTGTTTTGTGTATTTAAGTAAGCATAATACATATGTTATTTCAACTTACTGATTGTAGGACAGACATAACATGTTACATATGTTTATACTCTTACATTTATCTGCAAGCTCACGTGTGTTTCAGGAATAAACATCGTCGAAGGATTATGAAGTTACACGTTCTCCCCCGATTCAATCTTATGTTATTTTCTGAACTTCTCTTGCAATCTTGTAATAAAACTAACTTTTAATCAAGTTTTCCTAGATTATGTATCTATTAAATATTTCTTAAAGAATTAAACATATTTTTTTAAATATATTTATTTATAGTTAAAATATCCCCTCAAGAGTACAAATACATAATTTAGTAGTACACGTAAAGATGTATACAATTAAAAATGAATTGGTTGGTTTCGTAGTTGGTTTAAGCACAGCTTCTTGAGCTAAAGGTTAGCAGTTCGATCCTCATTATAGGCATAACAAGTATTAAAGAGGATCACATGATCACCACTGGCTGTTGATATTTCATTGTGCTATTATTAGGTAATGACACTTTCTAAGGAATAGTTAACCTTAGTTTGGAAGAATGACTACATTCGATCACATTAATGATTTTAAGATATAATTAAAATTAATTATAGTCTAAGAATAACTATATACAAAATACGATTTATTTTAAATTTTACTTTTTGCCATCTTATTTTGTTGGCACCAACTCGATCACACTCCTTCGAAAACCAAATTCATACATATTATGACAATCCTAAAAATAAATTGAAATTATTACTAATGTTTGAATAATGCTATAGTATGTTTTTTTTTTTTTTTTATCGAGTAGAAGGTTGACATTTCTGACAAATAGTTTCTTAGTGTATATTTTTAATTCATGCAAGATGTAAGTAAACATCAACAAAACAATGTAACTAAATTTCAGTGTTGAAATGCGTATTTTAAAGTTTTTTTTTTTTTTTTTTTTTTTTTTTTTTTTTTTTTGTAAAAAAGGTCCCAAGGGTTGTTTATTAAAACTTATTACAATTGGATATGGTTGACTATAAGTATATTTCTGATAGTTTTAGAAATGTAGATGAAGATTAGGTTTAAACTTAAAATCAGTATGTATAGTTAAATACAAAGTGTACTAATTAGGGGGATTCTAAAAGTATTTGCCATACTGACAAATAAAATCAATTTTGAAAACACGCTTCAAACATACAAGACGTTCAATATATTTTTATGTTTCTTCTGGATCAAGAGATTTTATTTAAAAAAAAAATTTTTTAATATGTTACAATGCATTAATTACCAATAAGTAAAGTAAACTTATGTCTCATTTCACTTGCATTTAAAGCCTGACTGTAATTAATGTTTTCTATCAAATTAAAATAAATAAGATGGCAAAAAGTAAAATTTTAAGTAAATAAATTTTGTATATAATTATTCTTAGACTATAATTAATTTTAATTATATCTTAAAATCAAATTTAGGCAGGATTGGCTAGAAAATTATTAAAATAATTTTCTTCAACCCGTCAATGACATTGAATTATTCGAAGAAATGTTTCTTCAATGAATTAATTGCTCTTGAGATAATGCTGGGAAAGTTATAATAATAGGTAGCATAATTAATGAGACCAACTTGTTTTAAAGTTTCAGTCTTGATTCTGTCTGTAATTTCTTAGATTATTCAACCATTCTGACCTGGATCAGATAAAGTTATACTCAAAATACAAAAAGTCCTCCTTAGTTTGCTCTTGTTTCTATCTTTAATTAACAGTCCTACTTAAACTGTAATAAACATTTCAAGTTGGACGTTAGATACTAAACATCAAATTATATTTAATAATTTCCATATATTTTATTGATGAGCTGAAAACAGTAAATTGTAGGTGAGCTTAGTAATACATACTTAAAATATACCAAGATAGATAAAGTAAGACAACATAACATCTGATCTTGGAGCCCTATGCGAGGTGAGATTGTCTGCTAGATGTCTTCGACGTGGTTGACGCCTTTGTCTCGATCAACAGAATGGGTGGAAAACGGTTGTTCTCCATCATTTCTATTCACGCGGTGTTCAAAATGTAACTGGAAACATTTTGATAATGCTAGACACCCGTTTAGCATTTTTTTTTAATAATTACATTTTGAACACTGCGTGAATAAAAATGTTAGAGACACCTACTCTTTCGTACGCGAGCTGTCAGTGGATCTAATAGGCATTAAATTGTATTTTGTCAATGAAGAAAAATAAAAGTTTCCTCACAAAACTGTGATTGACAATTATGAAGTTCTTAAGTTTGATTGACCTTATCCTTAAATGTTCAAGTGTTTACGCAGTTATAATTGCAAAATAAAATGAGCAAGATATCTAATGATTTTAAAACTTTACCACTTCTATTTAAAACTACATATACGTAACTAATTTTCTACTGTTTGAGATAAAAATAAAATAATATTGTTCATCAAAAAATAATCAAACAACTTACATATAGCAATAGATATAATATTAACTCCTTGAGTACCAATATCTTGTTTCTGCTAAGGTGTCAAGGAATCAAAATTATCTAGTCAAAATAATTATTTTATTACCTAGAGAAAACTAAATAACAATCTTCTATATTAAGTCTAGAGTTAGTTTACAGAAAGTGTGCTGTCTTTGGCTGCTTGAGGGCACAATAAAGAATAACCACTTTACCAAAGCCCTTGTGTGGAAACCAGGGTATAACGAGGCTCCTAACTACCTTTAAGGAGATAATTATGAGATTTTAGAGTACACATTTTTATTTTTGTTACATGTTCCATTACTAAAAGTTAATTAAAAAAAGTAAATAACTTCAAGAATTATGTGTGTATATTTTAATTTGTTTATTCGTGTGGTATTATTGGACATGAGTAAACATGAGTGGCATAAATAAAATGTATCTTTAACACATCATATTTATGTTTATATTCTCCGCTACATGAATATCTAATCATTTAGATTGTTAAGTGTATAAAACAAAAAGGTTAATTCTGGTCTGGTGGAAGACCTGTTTCGTAATTATTATTTTACGATAGTTTAGAAATTGAACTTATAAATATTTCTGCCTTTAGTAGTATTTTTTTCTTTTTAACATTATACATAACTTTATTTTATAACGTAATACTCTTAGTTGAAAATGAAAACAAAGACGTAAAAGGTGCAAATATTTTTATCCTTTTATACTAAAAGTGGTGCTGCTATATTTACTAATTAAACTAAAGAACAACCAATTACTTGTCGATGTCTCATCGCTGAAATGTTTTTAGGAAAACATCTAGTAAATAAAATGGTCTAATTAGATACCGTTACAAAATATACAAGTACCTTGTGTAAGTAGTTAATATTTAGAAAATCACATTACTCAATAACCAAATACAAATTCTTTTAGACTCTATCGATAAACATTTGTTTACACTTTCTTTATAAAAGACTTAAGAATTTATTTAAATAGAAAGCTAACTAAAATACATAGTAAAACTGTAAACAAACAACTGAAATAATTTGTTACTTACATAATTACAAATATATTATCCTATCACAAAACAAATTACAGACCATAATGATTATCACACACTATTAATGTGTCAAAAAGAAACACGTTACATGTTTAATTTTATGGCACCATGAACAATATGTATCTATTTTGTCCTTAAAATGCTTTAATATATATTCTAATATAATTAAATTAATTATTCTTCTAAGTGATTCATATTTATTTATTTTATTAATAACACACTGGCAATGACGCCGAGCAGTTGAACTGTCAAGTATCCAAAACAGCCCTCAGGCTCAAGCACTTGAGAAAAGAGGTTAGGGTTTACTGGCTGAGTGTGCGTTTGATCACACAGTCAATAATCATATGCCTCTTTTAGCATCCTTAGAAACCGGCCATTATTGTTGTCGAACATTACTGAAGCCTGTTTACAATGCTAGCACATCTGACTACTAGATCACACACTCCAAAGTATGAGCCAACAAATTGATCTCTTAATTGAAAGGTCTATTCTGGAACTCAGATCAATAGTCACACCTGGATCAGCGTGGGCATGAAGCACTATGTAAAGAAATTGCAGGTCAGTCACGCGCAACAAGCTACTAAGATAAATTATTTATATTTCAAGACTACACGAGTTTCCACTTCACCAAGCTCCGGAAACTTCCACTCCATTCATGATAGGAATATACTTTGGACAGCTTCAACGGCTGCATTTGTGTACACCCAGTCCCTATCTCATATAACAGTGGCACGCTTAAGGTGACTTCAGACTTAGGACTTGCTTATCGTAAAAATACCTTACGATCCATATTACGAGACCCAGTTTTCCCCTAGCTTTTTAGTCAACACAGTTGACGGGTTCAGAGAAGTTCAACTTGGAGTCTACGAGGACGCCAAGATCGGGAACAGCAAGCTCTCTTTAGATTCTACAGCTACTAATGTAGAATCTAAAGAAAATCTATAAAAGAAGAATGAAGGATTAGTTTTACGTGTGAACGAAACCATAACTATTTTGCTAAGGTTGAGCGTCATTCTTAATTTGTTTACTATTATAATGCATTAAATAAAAATAATAATGGAGAAAAGTTATGACTATCTCTAATAATATGTAACTAGCCAAATTATATTATTCTGTCGCTTAATGATTTATAAAATACCAAGGGCAAATTTCAATTACAATTTACCATGCTAATATTTAATTACTGTAATTAATATATATTTATTTTCTTATTAACTTATCTACATACTCTCCAAGTCTTGCAACAAGTGTGTTATCTCTGCCCGCTTGAGGGCACAATAAAGAATAACGACCTTACCGAAGCTCTTGGGTTAAAACCACGAGATAACGAGGCTCCTAACTACACTAAAGGAGATAAAGATTTGATAATAAACTACCAATATAATGTTTCTTTGGGTCTCTAAGCGTATAACTCACTAATCCATTCTGAAATCGAGTAGGCCTAGTTCTTATACTATTACGTTCAATCTAAATAAGTTTCATTACAAATCACTTTTCAGTCACGATTATGAGAAAACTCCTCTTGTAAAACGTACCTACTACATTGATAAAGTTACAATTACCAAATCGAAATAGATAATATAATTCATTTTCTTTTTTACCTTGCAAACACTTATGCATATAATTACTTATTAACTTTATGGATTATATACATATTTCATTCAATATCAATAACATGTTTTAAATTAGGATATTTTAGCTCTAGTCTTAATGGATACAGTAAATTGAAGACTGACTTGCTCCAGAGTATTTTAGTGAAAATTAATGTTATAAATTGAGAAACAGTTAGTTTATTTTAAGAATGGTGTTTACACATATTGTTATAAAAAGAATTATTTACCTGCGAAAGATGTGTTTCCATTGTTCAATACGTTTTGTCTTTACCTTTGTGTACCACCATTTTCTAACCGTATTGCAAAATTTTTAAACCACAGGAACATATTTCTTACATCCATGACTTTTTTTATAACTATTAAATTAATTTTGATACCATAATAACTTGGTAAAAATATTGAGTGTATTTTCAATATATTCCAGTCCTAAATATTTCTTGTATTATTGAGGAATTTAATTTAAGACATATATAAGCCATCCATTACTACAGAACGTGTACGGGGAGGTGGGTGAGTCGTTACCCCAGAAAGTGTATGGATAGGTTAGTTTTTTCCGCAGTTTTAAAACTGGAAGTACACATTAAATAAATCAACTGGCGTTGAACAACAACTGTGGGGTTACACGTTCAAACAGATTTAGTTTGGTAGTTCGTGAGAAATGCATATTGTATATCCCAGATGCTTGGGATCAATATCTAAAGAGTATCACTTATCAGTCATTCAAGTCACTTATCAGTCAATACCACTGTTCGTGTACGGGTGGGTCAATACCACTGTACCTGTACGGGTGGGTGGGTGGGTCGATACCACTGTATGTGTATGGGTGGGCGGGTAGGTCAATACCCACTGTATGTGTATTGGTGGGCGGGTGGGTCAATAATACTGTACGTGTACGGGTGGGTGGGTGGGTCAATACCACTGTATGTGTATGGGTGTATGGGTGGGGTGTCCCTGTGGTTGGTGAGAGGACACGTCAAGTGTTGTCCATACGGTGGGTGAGAACGAGTCAAGTTGTTTCCTTACTGTGGTTGGCAGAGCCTATCAAGTGGTGTCTCTGCAGTTAGCCTAATAGCACGTCAAGTGGTGCCCCTAAAGTCGGGAAGAAAACCATTCAACTAGTCTCATAATGGTGGTTGGGGGAACCAGACATGTGGTTTCCGTGTGGTGGTTGGGATATATTGTTAAGTTGTATCCCTACGGTGGTTGGGAAAACACATCAATTGGTTTTCCAACAGTTAGTAGGAGAATCAGTCAAGTAGTTTCCGTACGGTGTTTGGGAGAGGTCGCCAAATGATGCCCTATGGTGGGTGGGAGAGATCGTCAAGTGATGTTGCCACGGTGGGTAGGGGAACTAGTAAAGGGTGTTCCTACGGTGTGTGAAGGCTTGTAAAGTGGTTTCCCTTTGTAGGTAGGAGAGTTAATCTGTTCGTAAACATTTAATTAATAAGAATGCTCGTCTATTCATTACGTGAATTAATGATGTAACAAGACTACTATTGTAATTAAACTTTGTATCATAAGCCTATATAAACGTCTGATAGATATAATCTATTTGTAGCTTTGGAATAGGGCTTAGAGCAACTAATCTTCTACGGCTAATTTAGCTTATGGGTATCTCAATTTACCATGTATGAAGAAAACACTACTCACAGCTGTTAATCTATGACGTAATTATTCGTATTATTTTGTTTCGTCTTGTTTTTGTTACATATATATCACCATATATTCCACAGTTAATGTATTTTATTGTGTTCTGACACTACTTAAAGGTTTTATTGATTGAATTAATGGTATTTGCTTCAGAATATTTTCAACGGTTCATCTGTTGTTTTATTCCTTGCAAACATAATGGTGTGTTAACAATTGTAATCTTGCAGGGGAGCATGATTATTAGGTTTGTATGGAAATAAAGTGACAAGTTCCAACAACTGGTATAATATGACTTATATCAAAAGTAACCTAATCGTCAATTTTGCTATTGACAGTTTACTTTTTTTTAATCGTACATTGTAACAATTGTTAATGGTTGCATTATAATTAAATTAGAAAAATTGTATTTAGAAAATGTTAAATTTTGTAAGAACTGAGAGGTTTAGGAGTTTGTTTTGTGTTCCAAAAGTTTTCGATATAGATTCTCCAAATTTGAGAAAAATTCAAAATCTTCCCCTTTCAAATAAAAAAGTAGTTTTTTCCCATATAAAATAGTTAAATATCCAGTATTTTCACGTTTGTTAATTTCCTGTCAATTTCATGTGACATCTTTTCTGAAGGCAACGTGTTTGGTGAGCCTTACCTGTTCAGATGTCCTGGTTTAGAGGGTTTTAATTGGTTGGTTTAGCTTCTAGAGTTAAAGTGGGGGTAAGTCCGTTGGTGGAAGCATGCGACCGTTCGCTCAGTTCTTCAATAACTTTCTTAGTGGGACCATGTTCGATTCGCTTTCGTGTTCATGGCGACTTGTACCGTTTCAGTTTTCCTTTACCGTTGCGGCAATTTTTTTGTAGTTCACTTGTGAGTGTTTGTTTGAATGCCGGACGAGCTTTGTTGTGGTTCCTTTTGGAATCGAAACCTCCAGGACAGCTACATCTCCCGGAGGCAGTTTTAAAACAATTTAAGAAAATTCAATTTTAGACAGTTTTAGACAATTTTACATTTTGAATTTTGAATTTTTTGATTTAAAAGTTTAAAGAAATTTATTAAGAAAGTTAAATAAATAAAAAAGGTTCTGGTCTGAAGATATTTAATTTATTATTTTGGAAGAGTTGTTTTAATTTATTTATGTTCCATTGAGTCAATAAAAGAAGAGATTTTTTATATTCGTTTTTATCATTATTTGTAGAAGAAACCAATTTTATTTGTTGAAGTTATTTATAAGAAGATAAATAAAAAAACTTTTTTATCACTGGACAAGTCTTACTTTAATCTCTCATTTAAGTTTGTTCAACATATCAAAAATAAATAGTAGCTTTAATAAGGCTACAACATAAATATAGATAGCATACCACTTAAACCACTTAGGGCTACTGACACATACAGATGTTTTACATCCCTAATATTACAAAGCGCAATTTAAGCTAAAAGTGGCAACGGGCCACAGTCAATTTGAATATTTTATCACTACAATTAACACCCAATTTACTTACTGATTGGTTTGGTATTACTTTAAGGTCTTTCAGATGATAATATCAAATGGAAACTAGAACTTTGCAAGAAAGAATATTAAGTTTTATTTATTAGGAAGTAATTTTCTAATTAATACTCACTTTAAATGACTATGATTAAAAATTTAAATTACCATTATAGACTATTTGCAGTAGTCAATTGAACATTGTTTAGTGTTAATATTACTGAGCAGTAGGCCTAATTGTGTAGGCTGTGATTTGTAAGTTATGTAAATATATATAACTATATGTCTAAGGAATTATTCGTTTCCTGCTATCACCTAGAGTTATGTTTAAATAATCCACAACATACTTTAAATGATTTAAAATAAAATAATATGAAATAAAATAAAAACCTACATCACATTAAAACAATGAAATATAATTCATGGTTAAACCAATGGACATCTATATTAGCAAATTATAGTAACTGGACGTTATCTAGTACCTATTTCAACTAGCGTAATCATATTTTGAATGGATATTAGATCATCCACAAAATCAATTAATTTCAAAGTTTTGTATCCAAAATAGAAAATAATTCTAAATTGCAAGAACTGTTGGTAATAACTATGTAATGGTAAAAGCCTTAAAGTGAAATACGATAGAAAGCTTTGAATTTAACCGTTTTGAAGAGAATCGAACTTTTTTTATCCCGCAGCAACCCTTCCTGTCACTCTAAAGCTACTTATGATCTTTATAAATAACTTTAGGATTATAATTCATTATTATTCAAATTAAAATTTATTAAATTATATACATGTCTATATATTTAGATTTTGATTACCTTACAGTAAAAATAATGTAAAGTGATTAAAACTCATAAAAAAGTAAAAATTAAAGATCGTCTTATTTTACGAGGTGAAGTTAGGCTCTAAACACTTAACATGGGGACCAACGGTCTAAGGTGGTGGAATCGGTATTCTGTGAGCTAATTAATTCTCAATTTTGTAATCAAGATAAGTCAATGTACCTTCCCTTGAGACAGAAAAGTTGTATTAACAAATTGTTTATCTACTACATTACAAATTGTTGGCTTTTGAAGAGGTGAATTTTGCTGATTTTAAATCAGCATTAAGATAAAACCGTTCAAAGAACAAATTTAATTTTTTATAAATACGTTTTTACACATAACTGAAGGGATTAAGATGTTTTCATTTTTAAAACTATATGCCACTTAATTTAAAATGTTTTTCTAGGTATATTGATACACCCAATCGATGTGAGTTTTTTATTGAAATTAATATAATTATACCACATGGAAATCTTTTGATATTCTATATTGTTATACATTAATATGTGATATTTTATTATTATATCATAATTGAATATCCTAATTAATAAATTGATTTAGTTAATGACGGTTTTCGTCGTTATGTTAGTTATCTTCAACATTTTTAAAAACCTTGCAATATTCAATTTATTGCACTTATGATTATAAAAAAAACATTAAATATTGTTTTACTTACTAAAATTTTTATATTTTTATGAACATTTTACCTTGTATTTATAATAAAAGTCATACAAGTAACATATGACTTTTACTTCTTACTTAAATAATATTTCCCACTTTCTAAGAAAATATCATTTATAACATGTTAAATGAATATTCACAAAATATTTCACGAATTAAGGATAGTTTGAACCTTCTATATAGCAGTGAAAGGATAAAATGGAGTTTAGATTTAAACATTTATTCCAATAATATAAGATAATATTGAAATTAATAACAAGATAATAAATGTTGTATTGAACCAAAACAAAATTAATATATCTTGACTATGGATTACAGTTTTTTTCTGTTACAACACTTAAAAACAATTAAAGAAACAGTTATAGCACACGTTTTGCAATAAAAATATAATTAATGAATATATATTCAGTTCGTATTAAGAATGAACATTTACTTGCATATTACATTTTTATAACATTTTTCAAAGTTTAATCTCACTAACTAAAATCACAATATTTAATAGAAATCATAAACTAAGAAAAAAAAGCCACGGATGAATGATTTTATGTGTATGCGAATAGGAATAAAAAATACAATTTAAGAAAAAGCACACCCATCAAATAAAATTGTTAGAATTACGCGTTGTTTCATTAAATGTAAAGGCAATTCTAAATCTACATGGAATGTTGACAATTCTTATACTGGTCAAAACAACAAAACGATCAATAAAATCAGTGTTTGTGAATGAGGTAATTCCTGAAGAACTAAATGAAGTAGTGAGATCTTAAAAAAACAGTACTTTACCTGGTTTTGATGGAATTAATAGTGATAAAATATATGTATCCTAAAATAGATCATGTACTGTTATATTTAGTAAATTTTAGTTTCAGCTCTGAAATTGTTCTCCAAAAACTTAAATTAGCTGTAGTGAGTGATTAAAATGCATAAGGGTGGATCAATTCATGTTAGCAATAACTGTAGAACAATATCATTACTTTCAACGTTTGCCAAAATGTATGAAAAAGTAATGAAATATAAATTATTAAAATAATATCTTAAATACATAAAGGTTTTTAGAACGATTAAATACAGAACGTAGTCTGCATAGTTTCATGTGTAATGTTTATCATTCTTTAAATTCAGGTCAAAAAGTTAGTTGACTGTTTTTAGATATAAAAACTTTCGATACAGTAAATCATGCAATTCTTTTAAAACAATTATTTGACTGTGGCATCAGAGGTAATATGTACAATCGATTTCAAAGCTATTTATAAAATAGGAAACAATGTGTTAAATCTAAATCTATTTAAAGTGATACAGGACATAATAGGTATGGAGTGTCTCAAGGATCAGTATTACTGTCGGATTCAAAAAGCAATGTACTCTAGTTTGCATCTCTGCTACAAAATAAATACTCGTCCGATTTTGTTGTGTTGTACACAAAAATTAATCTTATTTAATTCTATGCAATTTCACATAACTTATATGTTTTTTTTAAAGACTTTAAGAATTTTTATAGCTGGTAGAATAAAAATAAAACACGACATTTTAGCACTTTTTAGTAAGGTCAACTTTAAAATTTCTAAAACAAAAAGTACTAAAGATAAGGCAGTAAAAATGTAACCACATGTGAATAAGGTTGTTGTTTTTAATCTAGAATTGTCACTCTTTTAAAAATATTTTCTGTTGTAATTTAGAAATAGTTTTTTAATTAGCATATTACGTGTTGGTACATATAAAGTACAAGTAAACGTCACACAACACAAATGTATTACAATATAAGCACAAAATGCACAAATATATTACAATACAAGTATAAAAATGTACAAATATTATGCTGATCTATTTCGGTGAACCACGCTCACCCTCTTTACACCAGAGGAATTCACAAAAGAATCATTATGTCGGAATCCCTTTCACAGACCAGGAATCATTCTTTTGTGAATCCCTCTGGTCTGAGGAGGGTGAGCGTGGTTCACCGAAATAGATCAGCATAATATTTGTGCATTTTTATACTTGTACTGTAATATATTAGTGCATTTTGTGCTTATATTGTAATACATTTGTGTTGTGTGACTCAACTTGTACTGTATTGTAATTGTTGTAAACCCTTAAAAACCCCTTAAAAATTGCTGATCATATAAACTTCCAAAACAGTTCAAAAATACTAGATTGAAAAATAAAGTAAGATTATAAAACGGTAAGTGCGATAAAAAATCTTGTAATTTTATATCACATGATAGGTCAACCGATATCGATGTGTGATCATGTGTAAGCAAATTCCCTTGGGCTTCACTTCAAAAACTAGTTTCAACTAAGCATTTAGGCGTTGCCGAATCGTGCAACTAGAAGTGTTTAAACAGTGCATGAAAGATTTATTACTGTGGAAGTGTTGAATAGTTAATCAGTCATGTGTTCTATCTAAATTTAAACCATTTTAAATCACCTTTTGTCATGAGGGCTTTGGACCTCCAGCGACAGGTTTAAAAATGCTATAAGCTCTAACAGGATTTTCAAATTAAAAATAATATTTACAGGATTTACAATTATATAAATGTCACATGTAACAACCTGAATTTAACGTGAGAATGAGAGATATTGGCGATTAGCAGGATATACTAATCACAGTTCTAGTAACTGTGAGTGACTCATCAGCCTTTAGCTGTAACATGTATACCTGTCATTCATAACTAATAAGTCCCCTAATGCAGACTGGAAGTTCAGCTGCATGACGTGACAACACCGCGTCCGATGGCCGATCGACCGCGCGTATTGGCACATCGATGTTTGTTGAATTAAAATGTAATAGAGAATCGTACGATTTTTTCGCACTTACCGTTTTATAATCTAACTTCACTCCGGTATTTCTTAATCATTTTAGAGGTTTTAATGATCAGCCATTTTTAAGATTGCAAGTGTTTACAGAAATGACAACAGAAAATGTAAAAGAAAAAAGATTACATACTTTAGTCTGACTACTAAAAACAACCTTACTCACGTGTGGTTAAAGTTTCACTAACTTATCTTTAGTACTTTTTGTTTTAGACATCTTTAAAGTTAAGCTTTACTTTAAAAGTGCTAAAATTTCGTGTTTTTTGTACTCTACCTGCTATAAAAAATTTATAAAGTCTTTAAAAAACCACGCAAGTTAAATTAAATTACGTAAAATATAAAAAGCTATCTTTTGGTGAACAACACAACGAAATCTAATGAGTATTTATTTTGTAGCAGAGGTTCAAACTTCAGTACATTGCTTTTTAAATCCGACGGTTGGCAAGGAGTAACTCTTTTTCAAATTAAAAAATCGTTATATGTTTCATTTCCATTAAAAGCAGAGTGTGTATGGTGAATGTATGAATATGTTAAATATTACCTCTTCATTTTGTAATTACGTTTTAAAAGTAATACGTGACTTTTTAAAACTAATTAATAGTAGTTTTTATTTAAGATAACACAAATATATTACTTAGAGTCAATTTTTTATTAAAATGTGTGGTTATATACAATTATTATTGATTTATTAAATTGATTGTAAGATGACGCATTCGTCTTGTGTTGCGCATTAAAGTTGGTGTTTTTGTGTATGCATGATAGAGATGTGCCTTAGAGGCCTTATATTTTCTTGATAATTTGTTTATTGACAATATTTTTTATTTCCTTTGAAAAATATTTATGTATGTTTTAATTTAGTTTTAACTTAAAGTTTTTTAAGATACTAAAAGGTTAAGAAAAAATACATTTTCTTATTATAGTATACGTATTAATTGTAGCGATTCAAGAAAATAAAACACTCTATTCTATTTTATTGTATTCTATATTAATACCTTCTATATTTATTGTATTCATATTAGATGGGAAAGGCAGATTGAGGAAATTAGAATAAATTAACGTTGGTTTGACTTCATTGGCTTGTTATCTTTTGTATTACGGTACTTGTAATGTACTTTAACCGATAACATTAATTAGACACTTAACGTTGCATGTATTCATTTTCAGTTTTATTAAACATGGCGTTATAGTGCAGTCAATGTTTGCATGACTGTAGTCCAGTACTAACGATACTAGTTAAGTGACTAAGACTGTAAATATCTTGACAGTTATCTTAAGTAGCAGTAAAACGAAAACAGTTACAAATAGAGTATTCTTTTTTTTCTCAATACATTGAATATAAATAAATGTTGTATTATACGATTATGCATATTACATACTGTTCAAATCTTTACTGAATGGAATAGTTTAAAACCATTAGTACTATTCATGATATATAAAGCTTTTCTTTGTAAACATAAAAATTTACATTTAGTATAAAAAAAATTAGAAGGATAAAAGGCAAAATTAAAAACTAGTGCTTTGATATCATAGTGGGAAGTTATTATTATGTATATTGTGTTTATAAATGGTATTCAGTCTGTAGATCTGACTATATAGCAGACAAACCAAAGCAATTAACTAGCTAAATAAGGGTGATTAGTTTTAAATAAACACTCAGATGACTATTTTTACTGCAATGAACTCAGCTAGTAATCATTTCAGTGTGCTGGGGAGATACACAGAAAGAGATACCTCTGTTGCTACCTGTAAAGATAGAATATTAGAACTAAAAACAAGAAAACGTACTTGGCGGAACCCACATGAGTGGACAGCCTTGTTGTTTCTCTAGTCCATAATGGATCTCAAACCCACAACCAAGAGATTAACTAATTTGGAGGATCAGGTATTTCAAGATTTTTGATAGAACAGACACTTGAGTATTTTTGTCTACGAGATTATTTATAAGTATGCTATATACCTGTATACGAATTATAGTTTAGAAGAACCTATAATTTGGAAAAATGCATTACGATAAGTAAAACTACTGAAAGTTACAAAAAACATACTAACGAACTTAACTATCCAAAAGAAATATATATTCAATGATGTATAACCTAAATTACAGCGTATCGTAATTTTGTATTTTATTATAGGTATAATTTTGTAAACCTATTTATTTTCCTTTGATTAATTTCACGATCTAGTACTACAAATTTGAAAATGTACTTAAAAAATTACATATACCTGTAATATTATAAATTGTTTCGTATCATCCAAGGAGGAATACCTTTTTGAATAACAGTTTACTTATGATAGAAAGCTTTAAAAATTAATAATCCTGTATATTAGAACTAGATTTAATATTTTACATACAAAGTAGATAATTGCATATGTAGCCAAACACTATTTGGAATCAATATTTACTGTATTTTGTTGTTTAAGAAGTATTTTTTCAAACAATATTCCACCACAATATTTTCATCAATAATGAAGGGGGAAATAGAAAAGCAAAAGCAGATAAATTTAGAACCGGAAGCCTACCTCGTTTATTTTTTCTCACATTTAAAGCAAGGCATTTTTCATCCCTTATCGGAGGCTTACGGTAATAGGTAGCGTTTTTCATGTTGTAATGCCACTGACAGGGATTATAGGGAGTGATTTTACTAGATCTCATTTAATTGGCAGTTTATGAATACACGTTTTAATTTATAGCAAAATATGTTATTTTCAGCTTCAAATAATGTGTCTCAAGCTAAATCACCATTTTTAAGGAACTTCGGTAAATAAAAGCTTCTAAAGTTTCGTAAAAGCCTACTTGAATATACAATTATCGTTAAGGTCATTAGTGAAGGATATATTATGCAAATAATTAGTTAAAAACAATACTAAACCTGTATATCTTTGTCGTAGATTAAAATAATATTTACAATACAAAACATAATAAGCAGGCAAATATCTTATTTAAATTTAATTTATTCAATATGAATCAGTTTAAAATAAATATTATTTAATTAATATGTGGGATAGTTACAATTAGTGGGTTTATTAAGTAATTAAATTCCTATTAAATAAAAAGTAATTTCATGTTCTCAATAGTACTTGATTTATAGTTTTCGTAAGCTCTTTCATTTAGAAATACACACACACACACACACACACACACACACACACACACACACACATATATATATATATATATATATATATATATATATATATTATTGCACTTCTAAATACAATTTATAAATTTGTTTATTATATGAGGCTTCTCGTAGAAGACAACACCATCAGACCGAACGAAACAGTAAATCATCAATACTTGCTTTATTTACGTTGGTGACCTCTGTGGAATATGTATGGGGCGTACATCCTAACATATTTTATTATAATTAATATGGAAAAAGCATACTTTAAAATATATTATACAGGCTTACCACATGTTTGGCTTATAAATGTTATATTTTATACACTAAAGTGACTCATTTAGTTTTTGTAATTTTGTTTATAATTATCAAGGTTTTTATCTGGATTTTTAACCTCATATTTACATATTTCAATATGATAAATTATTTGAGTGTAAAATTTCACTTAGAAAAAAACATTTCTACAATGGGATCTGAGTGATTTCTTGAATAGTAAAACCTTCCGTCAAGAATGGCTATA